>CM071567.1:98700806-98713689 GCA_036426205.1 Ascaphus truei
CCCTCCCCACATTTACATACACTGCACTCACAGAAACACAGGCCAGGGAGATTAAACAGACACATTAGGGGGAGGGGCTTTACACAGATTACAGTCACGGCAGGGAAGTTGAACAGACACATTAGGGGGAGGGGGCCTCTGCTTTGTTTACATTCCGCTGTCACGTGATCGGGACCTTTAAATGCAGATGGATACCGGCACACCATAAAGGGGCCTGTATCTCGGGAAGCAGGGGGTCCCCGGACCTGAAACCAACGCGGTTCAGCTCCGGAAACCCCCTGCACATCTACACTATGAATAAAAATTTATTTTAAATAATTTTTAATGTGCCGATGTTTGTGCAGAAAGAGCAGCGGATCTCTCTCTGCTGCAAACACATCTCGCCAGGGGACGGCCTATAATATCATTGATGTGCATATACAGTACTGTATGTGTATGTTAGGGGTTATAGGGGTTGTTGTTATATAGTATATACTGTATATATACTGTATATACTGCATTACAATTCATGAATTTCTCGGCTTCAAAGACAACAGCTCGCAAACGCCCCCATGAGTTTTTACACGGCATTGCAGTATTGCAGACAGCGGGAATAAAATGCTTAAATCACAGCCACGAAAATAAAGCAATACACTCCGGGAGAAAACGACACAAAACCGCAGATAACCGGGATAATCTGAAATTCGCAGAGCTAGCCGTGTTAGAATAAAGTGTGTCGCCACTGTATGCAGTGTGGCAATCTCAGTGCCTGGGACTGAATAAACCAGGCAGTAGCCTGTTTAAAAGGAACAGCACGTTACGCCTCGTCATTTAACCTACCCTAAAAGACCGTGTTCTAACAGTCCTGGACAAACGGTGGAGCCCCGGAGTAAGCCGTTTGTCACATATGGTGGAGAATGCGGGCAGAACACTAGAAGGTCACCACGAAGCAGTTTCCTATACTTGTGACGACATCCAATCTGGCTTCCACGTGGTGTATGGGTAACATAATTCCCTAACATGCCTGTTTAATATCACCTTGATGTACGCACATTACCTACTCTAACAATTGTTTGTGTCAATATATTTTTAATGCACTAAGAGCGTTGTGCGCTGTGTTTTTACTGTTTTTATCTGTAAGTTCTAGGGGGTGCTCTGGGCCATCCCTGCAACTGCAGCTGCAGACGCTCCATTTTAGTCCAATGTTGGCTTAAGGTCACGTATATATTCCATTTATTATATCACTATTCACTTCACATTTTTGAATTGTTTTAATTAGTTGCGCACTGATCCTTCACCTATCTCACCAGAACACTAGAAGGTCTGTGGGTAAAAGAACTTAAAAAAAAAAAGAGTTTTTTTTTTCCTCTTTTCTTCCCCCCGAACAAGATGGATGACGTGGTGACTGCGTTGGTACGCAATGTCGCTGCCCAGATAGAGACGAATGAAACCAAGCAACAGGAGAATGCAGCCTTGCTAAGCACGAATACAAACCAGCAACAGACGAATGCAGCCCTGCAAGAGGCGAGTGCAACCCAGCAAAAGCTGCTAATAGCCCAGCAAGAGATTAATGCAAACCAGCAACAGACGAATGCAGCCCTGCAAAACGCGAATGCAACCCAGCAAGAGACAAACCGCTTGCTGAGAGAGGAGCAACAACGGTTCACCCAGGGCTTACAGCAGGAACTCGAGATCCTGAGAGGGACTATCATTAAGACTCCACTGGCAGACGCAGCCCCAGGCCCGACAATTACCAGCCACTACCTTCAGAAGATGGGGCCCTCGGATGATGTTGAAACCTATCTTCTCACTTTTGAACGCACGGCACAGAGAGAGGGTTGGCCAGAAGGTGAGTGGGCCAGTCTAATCGCATCCTTCTTAAGCGGCGAACCCCAGAAGGCTTACTTTGATCTAGAGCCAGCCGAAGCTAACGTCTATGCAAAATTGAAATTCGAGATCCTCGCCCGCCTCGGCATAACCACGGCTGTTCACGCCCAAAGGTTCCACGCATGGTACTTCACGTTGGATAAAGCCAACCGATCCCAGATGTATGACCTCATCCACCTCGCTCGGAAGTGGCTACAACCCGAGATCAACTCAGCAAGCCACATCGTGGAACGGTTGGTCATGGACCAGTTCTTGAGGAAACTTACCTCTGCCCTACGCCGTTGGTCAGTCAGAGTGACCCCCACAATGCAGAGTAGCTGGTGGCCCTCGTAGAAAGGTACAATGCAGCAGAAGAGCACCTGCAACCCACAGCCATGGAGCATCCCCACTACCCAAGGTTCCAGGACTCTTCCAGAGACGGTAAAAGGGTACCAGGGTTAAGGGGGGCTGAAGAGCGACAACCGCCTTCACACAGCACCAGCAACAGTGGCTCGCATACTAAGGGCAACAGCCAACGTGGAGAGCCGAAAAAGGGCTCTAAGTGGGACACAGACTATGTACTGCACCGACACACTTTATTCGAGCAAATACCCAGTTTGTACCTGGCAGATACCTGGAATGCGCCGCTCCTCACCTCTGACAAGCCCCGTTGCGTTTGCCTTCCCAGCCTGGGTTCATGCCTCGGCTGAGCGGCGGCTGCATCGTTAAAGACTAATGATATGGATTTTAATAGGCTGCAATGCTTCGCGTGTCTACCAGATGGCATAAATTCATGAATTGTAATGCAGTATATATATATATATACTGTGCAGTATTGCAGCCAGCGGGAATAAAATGCTTCAATCCCTGCCTGGAAAATACCTCAATGCACTCGGGCAGAAAACAGTCACAAACCTCAATACACCCGGGTATACCCGAATTCGTGGGACTAGCCGAGCTCGAATAAAGTGTGTCGCCAGTGTACCTAAATGTGTAAATTGTTATGAGAGTGGCCACACCGCGAAAGTTTGCCCACTAAATACTGAACAAATGCAATGCAACAGCGTTGAACCTTATTCGTTGTGATCTCAATGAATAACCATCTCTGAGCATTTGTAAAGGTAAATGGTAAGAGGGTTCAGGCACTACTTGACTCTGGGAGTATAGTTACACTAATGTCCGCATACCTGTTGCCCATTGGAAAAAAACAGGTAAACAGTTCACAAAGAGTGGCAATTTGTTGTTTACATGGGGATAAGCATCGAAGTATTCCCATGTTGAGTTTTATGAAACAGAGTTTGGTTCTTAGATTTCAAAGTGGGTACAGTACCAAAATTGGCACATGATGTTAATAGGGACCAGACTTTCCCATTTTCTAAAAATGTGGTCCTCCTCTCACCAATAGCGCCCAGAGTTCAACAGCGGACCATAAGAAGTACAAGTAACAGAAGAAACAAATCCTTTCCCTTTTTCAGAAATGGAGGTTGACGGGGGCCCAAATAAAAAGGGGAAAGAGGAAGAGTGCTGTAAAATCCCCTTTCCCATGGCCACCTTGGTAGGGAATACCCCAAATCAAGATGTTGAACAGGTGCTTACCACCCCAGAACAGGATAAGACCTTCGTGACCTAGAGGTCAGTCATGGGAGTTTTAAGAGGCCCATTGGGAAGACCCCACATTAGCAGAAGCAAAGGGGAATATACAGGACCAGAAAACTACTCGGGCCAACAGATAGGTCACTTGCCACCCCCTACTTCGAGGTAGAGAATGACCTAGTATATCGGGTTGATAAAAGGAATCAATTATAACGAACATTGTGTGGTACCACGGAATTCCTAATGTAGTATTACACCTCGCACATAGTTCACCCATTGGGGGGACATTAGGGGTGGAAAAGACAAAAGAAAGGTTCTCCGAAGCTTCTATGTGGCCGGGGTTCTGGCGAGAAATTACAAAATATTGCTCCTCGTGCCCAGAATGTCAGATCACCGCCCGTTCAAAGGTATCGTAGTCCATTGGTACCCCTTCCCATATAGATGTACCATTAACGGATTGCTATGGATCTAGTAGGACCCCTAAAAAAGCTGCTAGGGGAACATCAGCATATATTGGTAATATTAGTAATGCCACCGATATCCGAGGCAATTCCCATGTATATAGCACCTTGCTAAAAACATAGCAAAAGAGTTAATAGTTGTTTACCCGGGTCAGAATTCCTAAAGAGATCTTAACTGACCAGGGAACACCATTTATGTCCCAAGCAACAAAGAGTTATGTAAACTCCTAAAAATCAAGCATCTCAGAAACCTCAGTCTACATCCACAACAGATGTTTAGTGGAACGATTCAATAAAACTTAAAAAGCTTGTTACGCCGGGCGGTCGATAAGGATGGGAAAAAATGGGATTGTTTGTTACCAATTAACAGTGTTGATAAAAAAGATGATCAGAAAGATTTCCCCCTCTATTGAGCACTCAATCCTTCATCAGGGGGAGGAGGGATGAAGCGTGGTGAAACGTGAAACGTGCGTCGGGAACGTAGGGCGTCCTATTGTGACGTCACTCGAAGTGGCGACATCCATCATTTGGGTCACGAGCAGGCTTGTATTGTTGGCAGCATATACATTTGTTTTGTACTAATAAGCAATCTCTATTGGGGAGACATAGCAAGAGTATTGAACTTGTTATTTCCTACCATACTTTACGAAAGGAATTGTGAAAGAATCAAAGAAGTCTTCTCTACACAGCCAGGTAGAACTACGCTGCACCGGCACAATTTATCGAGCAAATACCCAGTATGTACTGGCAGATACCGGAATGCGCCGCTCATCACCTCTGACAAGCCCCGTTGCGTTTGCCTTCCCAGCCTGGGTTCATGCCTGGCTGACGGGCGGCTGATCTGTTAAATGATAATGATTAGGATTTAATAGGCTGCAATGCTTCGCGTGTCTACCAGATGGCATAAATTCATGAATTGTAATGCAGTATATATATATATACTGTGCAGTATTGCAGCCAGTGGGAATAAAATGCTTCAATCCCTGCCTGGAAAATAAACCAATGCACTCGGGCAGAAAACAGTCACAAACCTCAATACACCTGGGTATACCCGAATTCGTGGGACTAGCCGAGCTCGAATAAAGTGTGTCGCCAGTGTAGCGTAATTGAACATGACCTAGTCTCTGAACTGGGGGTCCGAGTTAACCTTAAACCGTACCGAATCCCAGAGGCCAAAAGAGAGGTTATAAGTTTAGAGGTTAAAAAAATGCTAAAACTAGGCGTAATTGAGGAATCCCAAATTGGGTGGAACAGCCCTATAGTTTTAGTCCCAAAGCCAGACGGTACAACAAGGTTTTGCAATGACTACCGTAAACTAAACGCTGTGTCAAAATTTGATACTTATCCTATGCCCAGGGTTGATGAACTGGTAGAGAGACTGGGCAAAGCCCGATATCTCATGACCCTAGACCTAACAAAAGGGTACTGGCAGGTTCCCCTCACAGAAAGGGCAAAAGAAAAGACAGCCTTCTCAACCCCAGACGGCCTCTTTCAGTATAGGGTGCTGCCTTATGGTTAAAATGGAGCTCCCGCCACATTCCAAAGAATGATGGATAAAATTTTAAAACCACATGCTCGGTATGCTGCCGCCTACCTGGATGATGTGGTAATCCATAGTGAAGATTGGCAATCCCACCTTCCAACGGTCCAAGCTGTGCTTGACGCAGTTCGGTCTGCTGGACTAGCTGCTAACCCCGCTAAATGCACTATTGGTCTGGAGGAGGCCAAGTATCTGGGGTATTCTATTGACAGAGGTTTACTCAAACCCCAAACACTCAAAGTAGAGGCGATACAAAATTGGCCAAGGCCAGTTACAAAAAAACAAGTAAGGACCTTTTTGGGAGTAATTGGTTACTATAGAAGGTTTATTCCCAATTTTGCAACTAAGGCAACCCCACTAACCAACCTCACAAAAGCAAGAGGGCCACTAATGTTAAAGTGGTCCCCCGAAACCGAACAGGCCTTTAGAAGCCTGAAAGAAGCTCTCTGTGCCCAACCAGTGTTGGTCACACCTGACTTCTCTAAAGAGTTTTTAGTCCAAACCGATGCATCTGAGGTAGGGCTTGGGGCTGTACTCTCCCAGGAGTCTCAAGGTGAGGAGAACCCCATCCTTTATTTATGTAGGAAACTAAATCCCCAGAAAAATTACTCCATAGTCGAGAAAGAGTGTCTCGCAATAAAGTGGGCTGTAGAGACGCTCAAATACTATCTGTTGGGGAGAAAATTCCGGTTGGTCACAGATCCTGCACCCCTCACCTGTATGTGTCAAAACAGAGAGAAGAATGCTAGAGTGACCAGGTGGTTCCTAAGCCTACAACCCTTTACATTTTCTGTGGAACACAGGTCAGGGCACAAACATGGCAATACTGACGGGTTGTCAAGGATCCACTCCCTAATATCCATGGTCGCTCATCCCTCGAGGTCTGAGCTGGGGGGGAGGAAATGTGACAGAAACCAGGGTATGGTAATAAATTCCATATATAGGTCTCCCAGGATACTGAACAGTTTCTATCCTGTTTAGGCTGGAAAGTGCAGCCTTAGAATGCATGCACTCCATCCCACAGTTTGGCAAGTGCTGGAACTGAGAGATGAGGGATCCAAACCAGAGTTTGTCTGCTGCCTGATTTCTGTCACCTGTCCTGCTAGTTAGAAATCAGGTATTTAAGGCTGATTTCCTGGTTCCTCTTCCCTCTCCCCAAGAGACTGGAGGCAGGAAGGCTGCTGGAAGCAGAGCGGGGAAAAACCTCTCCCCAAACAGTTTAAATTATTTTGTACCTTTATCAAATTGGAAAGTTCCTTTTTTTTGTTTATTGGAAGTGGATAAGCAGCCCCAATCCTAGTCAGGGTAAAACCTCGGTTAAGTTATTGCTCAGGTGAGCAGGCTTTTGTTTTGCTTGTGTTTCTTGTGTATGCAGTGTGGCAATCTCAGTGCCTGGGACTGAATAAACCAGGCAGTAGCCTGTTTAAAAGGAACAGCACGTTACGCCTCGTCATTTAAACTACCCTAAAAAACGTGTTCTAACAGTCCTGGACAGACGGTGGAGCCCCGGAGTAAGCCGTTTGTCACTATATATATACTGTATGTATATATATATATATATATATATATATATTAAGGTTATGGTGGGTAAAAAAAGTGACTAAAACCCTCCACAGTAAAGCATAAAGCAACTGTAAATATTCCTGTATATTCATTTGCATGTCTTAGACAGGTCTGCAACCCTGTCTTTCACCATTATCACCCAGCACACAGCACTTCAACTGCAGCAAGGGATTCTGGGAAATGACATGCAAATTAGCACACAGTGCCACCTTTTATCTCATGCTCACATTACATGAGCAACCCTTAGCCAATGCATGCTGCTTTAAACGCAGCTTTTAAAGCAAGGGCTTGGGAGATGCAAAGCCAGTATATATATAAATGATTGTGTAACCAAGGTATTTGGAGACTTATCTGATATTAGCACAATAGGTCTCTGTTTGTGGCTTTTCAACTTTGGGCTTTCATTATAGATCCGAAGGAAGGGTATTGGATCACACTATTTATGTGCAATACTGTATGTGTATGTGTCCCTTATGTTAATACATTAACATTAAATTAAGCCAGAATTTTCTTAAATGCTACATTTAGGTTTGGCCTTGATCAACATCAAGATGTAGTAATTCGTGTTGCGTGTTAATTTTATTTAAATTTCTCTCACAGGGTTTACACATTTTGACTAGATTTATTAGTGAACACTACCATTTTTTACTATTTAAGCAAGTTACTAACCGAAAATCCCTTACCAGGTATTCATTCCTTGCCTCCGACAACCAACTAATATAGTGTTTCATTTTACACACCCCTCCTTAGCTAAAGTTTATTTGTTATGTAACCCAGTCCCCCCACCCCCCCACCTCTGGGAAATACACTTCATTACTGTGTTAGTGTGGTGCTGCGGCATACCTGCTGGTTCAGGAGACCTGAGTAACCGCAATGGTAAGGGGCCACAGGACACGATTTTGTGTGGACTCTGGGTTCTTGCTCATTACTGTAGTTCAGTGCCTCCAGCTGGGACGGGCTCCTGGGATGCAGGATGTCAGCTCCCACCATAACACTCCTTTCCCTTCCTGCCCAGGAACTGACACCCAAGTACGAGTATAGTGAACAGACAGCTTTTTTGGACATGCAGCAGCAGCTCTTCATACAGAAAGTTGTTGAGGTCCAATGTCCCAGGACTTCAAGATGGTGCTGCCACTATAGTTTGTGGCCTTGAGTTTTGGTGGTCCTCAGGCCCTTAGGGCCTTAGGCCTGAGGTAGGCCAGCTCATCTGCCCAAGTTTAGAGTTGGACAGCCCATGCTCTCACCTTGGAAGGCAGAGCAAGACCGCTCTAACTTTGGCCACTCCTCTGATTAGGATTCCAGAAGGGGCCGGTTCATGATCTGTACCTATCATGATAGGCTTACACAGGTCATGAATCACCACCTCACTACTGTCCATCACAGAGGAGGCTGCAGGGGGTGTAATACCCACAGATTTAACCTGTTACTGGAATAGAACAGGGAAAAACCCGGGCACTCCCTCCGAGGTGTATATTTAACAGGAGAAATATGATAAGCAGTTTACAACCTTGACAATATATACAAGGGTCCCTACAGTGTTGTCGTCTCTCCTATGGCTCTGACCCCAATAGGATCTATCCAGGATCCTTGTTGGTACAGGGATACAGAAAAAAATATAAACAATATTGCTAAAAAGGGCGAAACGCGTTGCTCTTACTTTTAAGCAATTTTGGATTATCACAGCCACTGTCGAGGAGTAGGTCAACAGGAATGCAGCACTATACACGGACGCGGAGGCAGTTAGCTGCGCACCACGCACCCTACAATCACTCATCCTAAAGACTGGCTGTGTTCTTTTCATGTTTTCTTTTGTGTTTTTATCTTTTTGTTGATATATTTTAGCGTTTTTAGTATTTGAATAAAGTAACCGGTAGTTCATTTCACCTAAGACTGTATCTCATTTTGTACTACCATAAGGGAGGAGCTTTCTGCTACTCTCCTTATGCTTGGAGGACACAAAATACTGCTACTCTTCATGTAAGGGAAAAAGGAAAGATACCCCCCCCCCCCCTGGTTTGCACTCATACTTGTCCGTGTGAGTGACTGCAGTTTTTGCTGCTTTGTCTTTATCACAGTCTGACACACATTACTATTGTATGCATTTTCCCTTAAATATTGTTTATATATTTGTTTGCCTTGAGGGTGACATATGAATGGAAAGCCGTTGGTGAATCTAGGAAGACACCTGGACCTGAGGAGAAAGAAAATCTCTACAGCAGAAATAAAGAAAAGAAGACCACAAAGAAACCTTGATGTGACAGCATTTACACAAGGCCGTGTAAGTGTGTTTCTATTTATTTTATTAACCCCACCACTATGAGGGTCATATACACTGGCGACACACTTTATTCGAGCACGGCTAGTCCCGCGAATTCGGGTATACTCGGGTGTTTTCAGGTTTCTGATCGTTTTCTGCCAGAGTGCATTGCGTTATTTTCCGGCAGGAATTTAAGCTTTTTATTCCGGCTTGCTGAAATACTGCAATGCCGTCTAAATACACATGGTGGCGCTTGCGAGCTGTTCTCTGTGAAGCCGTCCCCTATAATGAATTGTAATGCAGTATATATACTGTATATATATATATATACTGTATAACAACAACCCCTGTAAGCCCTAACATACTGTACAGTACTGTATATGCACATACATAAATGATATTACTGTATGGGCGGCGGGGGCGAGATGTGTTTGCAGCAGAGAGAGATCCGCTGCTCTCTCTCTGCGCAAACATCCGCACATTAAAAATTATTTGAAATACATTTTTATTGATAGTGTAGATGTGCAGGGGGTCTCCGGAGCTGAACCGCGTTGGTTTTAGGTCTGGGGACCCCGTGCCCCCCGAGATACAGGCCCCTTTAGGGGGTGCCGGTATCCCTCTGCTCACGGGGTCCCCAGACTGAAACCTGTGCGCTTCTGCTCTGGAGACCCCCTGCACATGTACAGTATCAATAAAAACACAATACATATCCAGTATAAATAAACACTCGTTCTTTACCTTAGCGGCTATGCGCTATGGTAAAGAAGCATCATTTCTGTATTTTAATAATATTGACATGAGCAGGGGGTTCCCTGAGCCAGAAATTAATGCTCAGGGACCCCCCCTCTCCTGCTCAATATTATTAAAATACAGAAATGCTGCGTCATTACCATAGCGGATAGCGCTAAGGCAAAATGAGGGGTAACCCACCGTTCACCCGCTTTTATTGGTGTGTATGGGTGGTGGGGATGGGTGAGGGGGGGTATTTGGCCCTTGGTGGGAGTTTAGGGGTTGCGGGTGCACTTAACCACCCTTCACGACCGTAGTTAATACGCTACGGTCATGAAGGGGTAGCCCTCCGCTACCCCCTCCAGCCCCTAAGCACCACCGCACGCACCGTGGGGCTAATAACCCCATTCACAACCCAGTCCCCACCCTCCCCCACAATACACAAAAAAAAACACACACACAGCACAGCACATAGCGGCCAAAAAATAAAGTAATAATTATACAATAAAATAATAAATAATGACATAAATCATTTGAAATAATTTTTATTGATAGTGTAGATGTGCAGGGGTCTCCGGAGCTGAACCGCGTTGGTTTTAGGTCTGGGGGACCCGGCCCCCCGAGATACAGGCCCCTTTAGGGGGCGCCGGTATCCCTCTGCTTGGTTTAAAGGTCCGATCACGTGATCGCGGCCTGTAAACCAAGCACCGAGCAGAGGGATACCGGCACCCCTAAAGGGGCCTGTATCTCGGGGGGCAACGTGGGATCCCCAGTACCTGATACCTTGCGCTTTCTGCCCTGGAGACCCCTGCACATGTACAGTTATCAATAAAACACATACAATATACTAGTATAACTACACTCGTTTCTACCTTAGCGGCTATGCTATGGTAAAGAAGCATCATTTCTGTATTTTAATATATATTGTACAGTGAGCAGGGGGTTCCCTGAGCCAGAATAATGCTCAGCGGCACCCCCCTGCTCTGCTCAATTATTAAAAATACAGAATCTAGCGTCATTTACCCATAGCGATACGCTAAGGCAATGAAGGGTTAACCCACCGTGCCCAGTTATTGTGTGTAGTGGGTGGGGATGGGTGAGGTGGGGGTATTGGCCCTTGGTGGAGTTTAGGGGTTGCGGGTGCACTTAACCCCATTCACGACCGTAGCAGTAAACGCTACGGGTCATGAAGGGTTAAGCCCTCCGCTACCCCCAACGCAAGCCCTAAACAAGCATCGTATGGGCTTAACTACCACATTACCCACTCCCCACCCCACACCCACAATAAAAAAAATTAACACACAACAGCCACAGCAACAGCAGGCGCCAAAAAATAATAAATATTATAATAAATAATAAATAAATACTGAAAAATACTTGATAATACATTTTATTGATAATGATGCTACGATTGTTCAGGGTCGTCTAGGAGCTGAACCCCGGCTGTGGTTTGGTCTCAGTGTGAACCCTGGTGCACGGTCCTACCGACGTATCACATACCAGGCCCTTTAGGGGGTGCCGGTATCCCTCTACGCCTTGGTTAAGGTCCGATCAGTGCATAGTGATCGCGCCGCCTTGTAAACCACAGCGGGCAGAGGGATACCTGCACCCCTCATAAGCGGCCTGTATCTCGGGGGCACGGGGTCCCAGACCTAACCAACGCGGTCTCATCCCCACGTGAGCTCCAGTCCCGCACATCTACACTATCATATAAAAATGTTTTCAAGATTGTCATTTATTTAGTTTATTATTATTTATTTATTTATTGTATTATATTATTATTTATTTTTGGCGCCTGCTGGGCTGTGCTGTGTGTGTGTATTTTTTTTTATGTTGGTGGTAGTGGTGATGGGGCTGGGTGAAGTGGTATTAGCCCCAACGTGTGCTTGTTTATGGGATGTCTTGCGGGGGGTAGCGGGAGGGGCTTAACCCTCATGACCGTAGCGGTATTAACTGCTAGTCGTGAAGGGTGTTGTGCCCCGCAACCCCTAAACTCCCACCAAGGGCCAAATACCCCCCCTCACCCATCCCCACCCTACACACACATAAAGCGGGCACGGTGGGTTAACCCTTCATTGCCTTAGCGGCTATCCGCTATGGTAATGACGCAGCATTTCTGTATTTTTAATAATATTGAGCGGAGCAGGGGGGGGTCCTGAGCATAATTCTGGCTCAGGGAACCCCCTGCTCACTGTACAATATTATTAAAATACAGAAATGATGCTTCTTTACCATAGCGCATAGCCCTAAGGTAAAGAACGAGTGTTTATTTATGTAATTGTATGTGTTTTATTGATACTGATACATTGCAGGGGGTCTCCAGAGCAGAAGCGCACAGGTTTCAGGTCTGGGGACCCCTGCCCCCCGAGATGACAGGCCCTTAGGGGGTGCCGGTATCCCTCTGCTCTGCTTGTTACAGCCGCGATCCGTGATCGGACCTTTAAACCAGCAGAGGGATACCGGCACCCCCTAAAGGGCCTGTATTCTGCGGGGGCGCCGGTCCCGCACCTAAACCAACGCGGTTCAGCTCCGGAGACCCCTGCACATCTACACTATCAATAAAAATGTATTTCAAATGTATTTATTGTCATTTATTTATTATTTATATTATAATTATTTTTATTTTTTGGCGCCTGCTGTGCTGTGCTGTGTGTGTGTATTAGTTTTTGTATTGTGGGTAGTGGGTGGGGATGGTGAATGGGTATCAGCCCCAACGGTGCTGTTGTTTAGGGCTTCGGGGGGGTGGGAGCGGGAGGGCCTTAACCCCTTCATGGACCGTAGCGGTATTAATGCTACGGTCGTGAAGGGGGTAAGTGCACCCGCAACCCTAAACTCCCACCAAGGGCCAAATACCCCACCCTCACCCTCCCCACCCACTTACACAATAAAGCGGGC
>CM071567.1:98713895-98799301 GCA_036426205.1 Ascaphus truei
CCCCCCGAGATACAGGCCCCTTTAGGGGGTGCCGGTATCCCTCTGCTCTGCTTGGTTTACAGGCCGCGATCACGTGATCGGACCTTTAAACCAAGCAGAGGGATACCGGCACCCCCTAAAGGGGCCTGTATCTCGGGGGGCACGGGGTCCCCAGACCTAAAACCAACGCGGTTCAGCTCCGGAGACCCCCTGCACATCTACACTATCAATAAAAATGTATTTCAAATAATTTTTAATGTGCGGATGTTTGCGCAGAGAGAGAGCAGCGGATCTCTCTCTGCTGCAAACACATCTTGCCCCCGCCGCCCATACAGTAGTATCATTTATGTATGTGCATATACAGTACTGTATGTGTACAGTACTGTATGTTAGGGCTTATAGGGGTTGTTGTTATATATATATATATATATATATATATATATACTGTGTATATACAGTACTGTATATATATATATATATACACTGCATTACAATTCATGAGTTTATGCCATCTGGTGGACAAATGAAACATTGCAGCCTAGTAAATTCTTTTCGTTATCATTTAACAGATCAGCCGCCCGTCAGCCAGGCATGAACCGTGGCTGGGAAGGCAAACGCAACGGGGCTTGTTAGAGGTGAGGAGCGGCGCATTCCAGGTTTCTGCCAGGTACATACCGGGTATTTGCTCGAATAAAGTGTGTCGGTGCAGTACATCATAACAAAATTCCTCAACCTGTGCTCCCCCTTTTTTTCTGTATCCCTTAACCTGCTCTGAACTTACTAGGGGCTTACATAACAGTGGGAAAGACAGGAAGAATGGACTTACCCTGTTACAGTTACAACACGGTGCATACTATTATATGTGTTAACTGTGTTGTACATAAGCTAATGCTTAACTTTGCATACTTATATTGGCTCAGTGTATCGGCTCCACGGATACTCAGTTACAACTGTTTGATTACACTTATTAGCTAATTGGCAATACTTCGGTTTGACTCCTAATATAACTATTATCTAGTCACTAGGTGGCGCAATTGCTCAATTCTATCATTGTATTCCCTAGTTCTGGTTCAGGGTAACACACATATACCTACTGTATTACTGGAGACCAGATCTAATATTTTTTAAATTTAATGTCACTATGTATGTGACTATATGTTCATCGTCTGGTGCATCATATGTGTTACAAGTATGTTTTGTCCCACCTTATTTTAGTTATACAACCATTAAAGGTTATGTTTTAAATTTCTCCTTACCCACAATCTGATGAGAGCTAGTTCTAAAGGGGTCTTTCTAATTCCTTTGGCAAGCATTTACTTATAAAATGTTTTACCAGGAAGTAATACATTGAGAGTTACGTCTCGTTTTCAAGTATATCCTGGGCATAGAATTAAGACAAATAATACATGGTTACAAATACAGTTACATTAATGAACGTTTGTTGCTGAATATACAGTACCTATACACCTGGCACCATCTATCTAGAACAGACTGTAGCAAGAGCTTTCCCCCTCTCTCCCCCCATACCCCTTACTAATGAAGAAAAAGCATACCCTCGAATATCAGTTAATGCAGTTTCAACAGGGAATAGCCATGTTTAGACTTCCATGCTCTCCTAACTTTGGCATGTTTCCAAAACTTCTCCCTTTTGTGCTCGTTTGAAAAAGCACGCCAAGGCTCCTAAAGAAAGCTCTGCAGGAGATCTCACAGAGAAGGGAAAATACAAAGAAGAACACCAGGGATCAGTTTATGAAATGTAATGTATTAAAAAAAAATGCAAATATAATGATGGACAATGATAAATATCAAACACTGAAATATATTTATTCTCTATTATAATACATTCAACTATGATCATGGAGGAATACTGGAAATAATTGACTGATGTAATCGGAAAACTCACATGTTCATCTCTGAGATGCAACTCTGCCAGAGAGTACCAAGCCTCTCTATCCAAACAAGCCCTCCATTTAAATGTCTTGCGTCACGTGATTGTGGGAATAAAATGCATAGGAGATACTGGCACCCCATGACAGGGCCTGTATCTCGGAAAGCAGGGGGTCCCTGGACCTCAAATCAATGAGGTTCTGCTACAGAGACCCCCTGCTTCAATACACAGTAAACTTTTGCTCTACTGCTGCGGCCAGCTTTAATCTAAAGCTTACCCGTCTTGTCCCGCGGCTTGGCGCCGAATTTGGCCGAGTGCCAGCCGCATCTTGCTGCATATTCCCTGCATCCTTCCCCTCCTTCCCCGACCTCTGGCTCCCCTCTGCCCCTCTTCTCCGGGTCCCCCGGGGACCTCCTCTGCTCCCACATCCCCCCTTACCCTGCCACCACCTTCGGGTGAACGCTGGGCACGCGCGCCACACGTGCACGCTCCCTGGCACGAGTGACCGCACATCAGTGACGCACGGCACGCGGCGGGACCCAGGCACGTCTGGATGCGGATTGCGGTGGCGGCCGCTGTAGACTCAGCTCGGCCACCACTGTATGTCGAGATTTGTGCAGGGACAGGCGTCTCTCTCTCTCTCTCTCTCTCTGCAGCAGAAAGAAATCGCCAGGTAAGTCCTTTTCAGAGGGGCGATCATTACGTCGCCAGCTACTCGCCAGTTTTGTAAATGTTGCTATAACAGGTATTCGAGGCGTTCTGCATACCGCGATAGTAACACTGTCAAAACTGGCGATTTAATCCGCCCGGCGATTTTTTTCCCGCACTTAGTGCATAGGCCTCATAATACGTTATATGTCCTCTATGTATTTCGCATTAAGCATACAGTACTTCATCATGGGTCACATTCATGGATCTAGAACTCAGGTCAAATACCCCATTTAACCAATCCAAATCAGCTAAAGTTATTACATAGCAATTAGGTTGAGTAATTGCATACAAATATAGATATACTGTAGTTACAAATATAAATAAAGACATACAGATAAATGAATTAAGGACACAATGATATATTAAAAAGTGCAAATAGTTTATCCAATAAGAATAATTATATAGAGAATCATAATATTTTCTGAAAATTAAATAGTGTACTATAAACTGAAGATATAATTAAAAAAATGTCACAATCAAAAAGTACCCAAGAAGTATAGATGGGTAGATTCTTTTTGTGGATTTGGATCCACTGCAGATTAGCCGGTTGCTTTGCTCCACAGATTTCCGTAGATCAGTCTCAGAAAGGCCAATCAGCCCATTTTTTCTATCACTGGTAATGTGTGCAATGGATTATTAATTCAAACCAAAAACTGTAATCCACGCTCTGTAGACGAGGAGGAAGGGTGGGGAGGAGTATAAAAAGAGGTGCAGCCTCAAGATGGAGCCATATGTTGCACGGTTTAACTGTGGGATAGTTAAGCTCTGAGTTGTTGCTATACTATTATATCTTAAAAATGTAAAACATTATTTACTTAATATTAGTTTATGCATTAAACTGTTGTGATTAAATGGACTTTCAGCTAAATACGCTCTGGCCCCATATGATGCACATATATATGATATATATGTAGAAGTTATTATTATTCATATTACTGTAAAAAATAATCAGAAGAATAATTATTAAGCTTAGAGAAGAATCTCTGACAATATTTTTAAAGTAAGGGATAATATATCCAGTGCTGTAGTAAAGTTTCATTTTCTAGCATTCTCTACTTATACACTATTGGCGATGAATGACGCCGCTTTAACGCTTAGAATTTTTTTCTCAAGTGTATAAAAAGTATACTATACCATTTTTATGGAAGAAAAGTGGGACCTATCTAAACCAGGCATTACAAAAACACATGAGGAGACAGAGAATCCTCCTGAAAGATCCTCATTAACTGCACTGCAAAGCTAGGAATGGTTAGCAGGGTTTAAATACCCACTGTATGAGTAATTTAATTAGCTGTGAAGGTACAGCTACACTGGTGACACACTTTATTCGAGCTCGGCTAGTCCCACGAATTCGGGTATACCCGGGTGTATTGAGGTTTGTGACTGTTTTCTGCCCGAGTGCATTGAGGTATTTTCCAAGCAGGGATTGAAGCATTTTATTCCCGCTGGCTGCAATACTGCACAGTATATATATATATACTGCATTACAATTCATGAATTTATGCCATCTGGTAGACACGCGAAGCATTGCAGCCTATTAAATCCTAATCATTATCATTTAACAGATCAGCCGCCCGTCAGCCAGGCATGAACCCAGGCTGGGAAGGCAAACGCAACGGGGCTTGTCAGAGGTGAGGAGCGGCGCATTCCAGGTATCTGCCAGGTACATACTGGGTATTTGCTCGAATAAAGTGTGTCGGTGCAGTAGTTCTACCTGGCTGTGTAGAGAAGACTTCTTTGATTCTTTCACAATTCACTTTCGTAAAGTATGGTGAGGAAAATAACAAGTTCAATACTCTTGCTATGTCTCCCCAATAGAGATGCGTATTAGTACAAAACAAATGTATATGCTGCCACAAAATACAAGCCTGCTCGTGACCCAAATGATAGGATGTCGCCACTTCGAGTGACGTCACAAGAGTGACGCCCTACGTTCCCGACGCACGTTTCACGTGTTCACCACGCTTCATCCCTCCTCCCCCTGATGAAGGATTGAGTGCTCAATAGAGGGGGAAATCTTTCTGATCATCTTTTTTATCAACACTGTTAATATGGTAACAAACAATCCCAGTTTTTCCCATCCTTATCGACCGCCCGGCGTAACAAGCTTTTTAAGGTTTTATTGAATCGTTCCACTAAACCATCTGTTTGTGGATGATAGACTGAGGTTCTGAGATGCTTGATTTTTAGGAGTTTACATAACTCTTTTGTTGCTTGGGACATAAATGGTGTTCCCTGGTCAGTTAAGATCTCTTTAGGAATTCTGACCCGGGTAAACAGGACTATTAACTCTTTTGCTATGTTTTTAGCAGAGGTGCTACATAGGGGAATTGCCTCCGGATATCGGGTGGCATTATCTAATATTACCAATATATGCTGATGTCCCCTAGCAGACTTTTTTAGGGGTCCTACTAGATCCATAGCAATCCGGTTAAATGGTACATCTATTATGGGAAGGGGTACCAATGGACTACGATACGCTTTGAACGGGGCGGTGATCTGACATTCTGGGCACGAGGAGCAATAATTTGTAATTTCTGCCAGAACCCCAGGCCAATAGAAGCTTCGGAGAACCTTTTCTTTTGTCTTTTCCACCCCTAAGTGTCCCCCCAATGGGTGACTATGTGCGAGGTGTAATACTACATTACGGAATGTCCGTGGTACCAACAATTGTTTCGTTATAATTGATTTCCTTTTATCAACCCGATATACTAGGTCATTCTCTACCTCGAAGTAGGGGTAGGCAAGTGACCTATCTGGTTGGCCCGGAGTAGTTTTCTGGTCCTGTATATTCCCCCTTGCTTCTGCTAATGTGGGGTCTTCCCAATGGGCCTTCTTAAAACTCCCAGGACTGACCTCTAGGTCAGCGAAGGTCTTATCCTGTTCTGGGGTGGTAAGCACCTGTTCAACATCTTGATTTGGGGTATTCCCTACCAAGGTGGCCATGGGAAAGGGGATTTTACAGCACTCTTCCTCTTTCCCCTTTTTATTTGGGCCCCCGTCAACCTCCATTTCTGAAAAAGGGAAAGGATTTGTTTCTTCTGTTACTTCTTTATGGTCCGCTGTTGAACTCTGGGCGCTATTGTGAGAGGAGGACCACATTTTTAGAAAATGGGGAAAGTCGGTCCCTATTAACACATCATGTGCCAATTTTGGTACTGTACCCACTTTGAAATCTAAAGAACCAAACTCTGTTTCAATAAGAACATCAACAGTGGAATATTCGTGATTATCCCCATGTAGATCAGCCGCCCGTCAGCCAGGCATGAACCCAGGCTGGGAAGGCAAATGCAACGGGGCTTGTCAGAGGTGAGGAGTGGCGCATTCCAGGTATCTGCCAGGTACAAACTGGGTATTTGCTCGAATAAAGTGTGTCGGTGCAGTAAGCAACCGCTCCCAGCACCGTGGGAGGGCAATTGCCACTAAAAGCCAAATGGCAAAAATAATAAATATTTTATTAATAAACCAAAGTAACACATATTAAATAGCACATACTCTAAACTATCATAAAAACAATTAAAACATATGTGTAACGGATGACAGCC
This sequence comes from Ascaphus truei, assembly GCA_036426205.1. Lineage (NCBI taxonomy): Eukaryota > Metazoa > Chordata > Amphibia > Anura > Ascaphidae > Ascaphus > Ascaphus truei. The sequence continues at coordinate 98,720,019 of CM071567.1, forward strand.
AGTCCAGGGATAACCGTGGTTAGATCCAAATTACTCTCAAAATGAATCCCTGAACCAGGTGAGTGGATCGTGGTAGGTAAAACACAATCAATGAATTGAGGTCAGGATGCTAGTGCATATCAAGTCTCTATACCTCAGGGTGGAATATAATGCAGTGTAGGTAGTCCTATGCCATAAGGCAAACCATCATATCAAAGTACTCAGCGGTATGCTCAAAAGTGTATAGCAGGGGAGATACAAACAGCAAATAATGAGCTGTGCCCAATATCAACATATATAGTTACTGCAATAAGCAACCAGTGACTAACACCGCATTCAGAACGATCTCACCCGTTGCTTCCTCATCCATGACGTCAACGCGATGACGTCAACGCGATGACGTCATGCCGACGTACGTTTCGCGCATAGGGGGTGGCGTTTTCTCAAGGTGGGAGGTGTTCAACAGAGTAGCGCTGCCCTCTTATATGCTCCTGTGCTGTGCAATCCTTAAAGGTACCTCTACCTCTCACTTAGAGTGGTAGACAGCTATATTAACCTCATAGGTATAGAAATTTCGTAAATAAATAAATAAACAAGATGGAGATTATATATATAGTGTCCTCATTCACTGGTCACTCCTCGGTTCTGGTCACATAAAATAAATGATCGAATGGGGTTGTGAGAACTGAGCTGTTCGGGCGATAAGTGCATTTATGGATAGCTAAATAGTAAAAGTATATCCACTAATCACCCTATACAGGGGTACTGGTCAAAGGGGTGGCATTTAATGAGGGCCAATATATATTTATATCCATACTAATTCATGTACATGTTATATACGTATATCATATACAAGGCAAACATATACTTATTTGTATGTCTTAATAGTGTAGAAATGATCATATGCTGTCCGCCCAATAGGTCAAAAACGAACATCTAATTTTATGCTATATACCTGGAGCCCCCTAAGTTGTACATTCGAGCTGTTACATGCCATAGAAATCCGTTCCAAATTTATATACTGTAAAGGAAGTCACACGTTATGTATACATAAACCAGGCATTAACCTGATGAGATTGATTGGATTTTCAGGAAAGTGGGCTCTGCCTCAGGCTCTCATGCCACACATGTTACTGTGATTGTAGTATATCATTTAGAAGTTATTATTATTGATATTACTGGGAAAAATAACTCCAATATGATAATGTTTCAGATAAAAGTGATGATACTGTGATCTTTCTTCACAATTGTGAAAATATTGATTCAATGAAAAGTAAAATGATCAATATAAGAAGTAATAATAATAATACTTAGATTGTTATTTAAGTGACATTGGTGGTGGTGGTGGTGGTGGTCATGCTCTGGGTAATCATGATGAATATATTTATATTATGTTTCCTTCCTCTACAACATCAACAACAACATGCTCTGTTAAACAGACGTCATAATAATTTAGAATAGAATAGAGAAGGGCCATGCTATTGACTGTTTGTGGGGGGCAAATTATTGGCAATTATACACTTGCCACCGTAGTTGCACTTGTTTTACCAAAGACAGATTTATGATAAACTTGTAGCAATGCTATCATAACTTTCTCACCAACACCATCTGTCAACATCCAAAGATTTAATAAACAAAATGAAAGAGGAAACAGGAGCCTTTCCACTTATAAAAGCAGAGGTGACATGGTGCAAAATCAAATGGTCTGTGGAGTTACGCTTAGTTAACTGTTTTTTAATTGTTCAGGAAATGTCCTAAGACAGCTTCATTGCATACCAAAGATATTTTAATTACAGTAACTTATGCACTGTACATCATATATGTTCCAATAATGATTGTTACATACTCAACAATACTGTACATGGTCCTCATAGCATTGAAATTTAACCTCAACTGTGTCACTTTACATGTCCAACCATCACAAATTATGTTCTGCATAACATAATAACTTACTGAGCTGTCATAATAATAACCTTGCTATATAGAGTTCTATTGGGGTTATGTTTTCATTTGATAAATACACTATGGTGCATTACCGTCTTTAAAATTAGTTAATAATAATAATAAAAAATTGTTATCTAGCACTCACAGTGTAAATAGAGTTTTGCAGGCACAATAGATCAGCCACTACTGTAGAACTGGCAGGTGACCCTAATTTTGGCTGGCAGCAAAAACTTTGGAGATGGTGGGGCAATAAGGCACTCAGGAGTCAAGTTACTGCTGAATTGATGGTACAGATGACCAAATATTTTTTTACAAAAGATTACCGAGGGCCAGTTTATGGAAAATGCCAAGCACATTTTTACCCATTTTCAATACAATATGACCCACAGTATGTTTACAATGTTTGAAAACGTTACAAACTATAGCATATTTTAAACAATAAACTCGGTTGTTTAACCTTGAGTGTACAAAACTGAGAAACACTTTTTCTTCTTAAAGTAATTTAAGATACAACTCATTATAACTCTAAGGAAGGCCAATGATCTGTACTAAGTTACACACTCTGGTGACTCTAATATGTCTCTTTCTGCCTCAGTGGAAACACATAAGTTGATCAATTCTGTTTATGATTACATTTGGGAAAAGGGAATAAAGAGAGAAGTATACTCAGCTATTGTGCTCCCAGAAGAATGTCACAACATTAATCACAGAACCAATGCTCCCATCGCTTTGACAATATTGAATATCGGCTAATCTTTTGCTAAACCTCACACACCCAAATTCAAAATCAGTCTCTTCAGTACTCAAAATATTTTTCAGGTATAGCATCTTATGTCAAGTTCAGTATTTTCTTTCATTTAGATGTAGCCCTGAACACAGAAAGCTACCGGTACTGCCCATTTCCCTGTTGGTTCCCAGGAGCCTAAGCCTCCGCCACGGAGAGCCTGGGGTGAATAACTTACAATACGGTGCAGCGCCTCCACCTGTGAGGGATACCAACAGAGTGGAAGGAGCCCCTCACAGGACCCAACCACAATGAACACACACTTGTAAAATGAAATGGACTTTACAGTACATACTGTAGATAACTCTTAACTCTTAATGCGCTATACTCTAATATGACTAAGCGTACAACTGCCCACGCACCATGCAAGGCATATCCCAGTATCCCACCACCATGTATCCCACACCGTGTCCACAGTACAACCCGTCGCAACCTGTCCTGTGGTCAGCGCTGCCACAATGTGTGTATACTTTCTTGCTGCACTTATTAACGATACCTACCGGGCGCTCCAGCACCCGGCCTGCAGATATCTTCACAAAGGATCTGCCGATCCACGATCTCCTCAGCGATGTCCTGGACTCCGCTGGGGCTGTCGTCCATTAGGGTGGTCCCACCCTGAAGACAGTCTCTCTCGCTACTAAGTAGGCCTGGTCCCAGACCTCTCACCAGTGTATTCAGCTTCCGCTGTGTCCCTCACTCTTCCTTCAGTAATAAAGGGGAAGGGTCCCTATGCTAGGGCCTTTCCCTATAGCAGCCCCAAGCTAAGTACTGACTCAGGGCCTAGCTGGGGCCTAGGGGTTTTTCTGGCCTAGTGCAGAGGCTACTTGCCTCTCTGCAACTGCACCTCCTTCCCCTATCCTCTCCTGGCACCTACTGACACTCATGCTCTACTGTCAGCTTCCTACTTCCCTTCTCAGGAGAACCCTAGAGCCCTATTGGCTGGCATGGTCAGGTGGACATTGCTAAGGCTCATGGGACTTGTAGTCCTTGCCGAGAGCCTCCTACTGATTGGCCCTGCTTTGCGCGCTTGCACTTAGCATGCGCGAGCTGTCTGTACTCACCGCAACTCCCGCAATCACCCCGCATGCACGAACCTCATGCAAAATGGTGGCGCCCTGCATCTCATGCCACCAGGAGCCCCCAGCGATGCGCCCACCCCTGCAGCTTCCCGGCACTTAGCGGAGGTAAGGGAGGGAGGGGGAACCGTAGGACCTGGCTACATAGATATCAAGCATTACATAACGGTTACAAATTATGGTAGGCACCGAAACAGAGTTATACAGTACATTCTGTCAACTTGTATTAAACAATGAGTAATAACAGCCTATTCACAATGCAGTGATAAGTGGTTTAATGGTCGTTAAATGCCCTTATTGTGTGATTCTGCCTGCTGTGCTATTCAATAAACAGTGATAACACTGCAGTATCGCGCTATATAATGGCTTTTTAAAGACCATTAACAGCCAGAGCCAAAAAAGTCATCCAACAAGCCAAAAAATGGTAAAATCACTTTTTTGGCCAGTAATAGCTATGCACTAAACAGTGATAAGTTTATCGAACTTTAAAATATTGCAATTTTTGTCACCAGCTAAATGTTGGTGAACAAAAATATTGCAAGATGCATCAAAGCATTTTATTATTTGTTTTTCTTCACAGGATTAATAGCAGAGGCCAGAGGGTCTCCAGGGATCCCTATGGGTGTCTGGGGGTCTCCCGGTTGTCTTTGCGGGTTGCTGGAGACCTCTAGGTTGTCCCCGTAGATGTCAAGGGGGCACATGGGTGGCCCCCGCGGGTATCCTGGGGTCTCTGGGTGATCCTTGCGGGTGTCTGGGGGTCTCGGGTGGTCCTTGCTGGTGTCTGGGGTCTACAGGTGGTGTCAAGGGGTCTATGGGTTGTCACCGTGGGTATCCAGGAGTCTCCAGGTGGATCTCATTGGTGTCCGGGGGCTTCCACGTGGTCCCCACGGGTGTCTGGGTTTTTCGGGTGGTCTTCGTGGATGTCCAGGAGCCTCTGGGTGCTACCCATGGGTGTCCGAGGATCTCTGGGTGGTTCCCGCAAGTGTACAGGGGTCTCCAGGTTGTCCCAACAGGTGTCCGGGGGCCTCTGGGTGGTGCCTGCGGGTGTCCGGGAACCTCCGGGTGGTCCCTTTGGGTGTCCGAGGGTCTCTGGGTTGTCCCAGCGGGTGTCTGTGTGTATTTGGGTGGTCCCCTGCAGGTTTCTGGGGATCTCCGGTTGGGCCCAGTGGCTTCCCGTCAGCCTCCGGTATCAATGTTGTGTTGAAAAAAAAATTGCTGCCAGTTTCATTACCTTATCGGATAACCACTAAGGCAATGAAAAGGTTAGAAATCAGGCACTGCATAGTTGTTGGTACAGGGGGGGGGGGGTGAAGCTTGTTGTTGCCCCAGGGTGGGTGTTTAGGCCTTGAGGGAGGATGGCAGTGGAAGTAAACCCGTTCATTACCTTAGCAGTTACAACGGCTAAGGTAATGAAGTAGTTAACCCTTTGTGTTACCCATCCTGCAAGGCCTAAACACCTACCCGGGGCAAGAAATACCTTCACCCACCCCTGTACCAACAATAGCAATGGGTAAAAGTGCTTTTAACCAAAGATGGCTAATAGTGCTTATACCCATTCAATTAAAGAAAAAAATACAGTAAAATATATTAAAATAAATACAAGCCCTTCTACCCCCCCTCCCCCCCCACACCAACACATAAAGTATAGTAATGGGCAAAATTACTATTATTCAGATATGGATAATAGTGCATTTGCCAATTTAAAATAAAATCAGCCAGCATAAAGTTAAGAAAACTTGCATTTACCCCTGCCAGAGTGAAGGCCATCCTCATCCTCATCACCATCCTTGTCCTCCATTGGCAGCAACAATACAATAAAAAAATACAATCTAATGGCCCCAAACTCCTTACTCACCATACTGGTTAATAACTGCTATTATAATTTATGAGTTAAGCCATCCTCCCCCGCTACCCACATGGGCGGCCTAACCACCTTCCCCGGGGCAACTGCTCCTACCCTCCACCCCTGCTACCCATTGATTGGCACAGTGTTAAAGCATGTCCATATAATATGCAATAAAATGGGCATGCTAAAAAAAAAAAGACACAAAATAAAACACATTACATTAAAAATATACACATTACAAATGCCAAGAAACCAATTGAAGGGCACAGTGATACATCATACCCATATAATATGTGCAGGATTTACCACTATGATAGTCAATGATCAACAAAAAAAATTAAAATTAAATAAAAACAATCAACAAAAGAATCACACCACAATAAACAACAAGAAAAAAGGAAGCACCAGAAAAATCAAGAATTAAAAATTAAATCACCTAAAAAATACCATAAATAAATAAAACAAAAAAAAACATAATTAAAAAGCAAACACCAAAAATAAAAATTAAAGAAGAATTACCAAAACAATCAACAAAGAAAGACCAGATTTATACAAAGTAATCAACAAAAATACACATAAACAAATTAAAGCAAACATTTGCCCAAAAATCAAAATACCTGAAAAATAAAAATTACATACATTCAATGTTTTTCTTACCTTTAAATGTCTTCACCCTCAGATACCCGGGGTTTTAGGAAGCTCTTGACCAAAGACGCAATGATCCTCAGCTTCAGATAAGTTGCTTCTTCTTTTCTTCTCTTTTCTTCTTTCTTGAGTACTTTTAATCCATTCAAAGGGAGTGCAGGGGTAATGGGGAGCAGAGATATATTCCCGTCATATTCTTGAGCTCAAATGAGATCAAACAGGCCTTATGTAAAGGCTGTGACGTCACATTTAATGTCAAATGACACACCTCTAATCCTATTGGAAGGTGTACCATGTGACAACACCTCTTTTTTTTTTTTAAAGGATGTGACGTCATGTAAAGGGAGGGAAGCCAGCCAATCAGGATGTCTGTGCTTCCCCCCTTTAAGATGATGTCACCAAAAACAACATGGCTGCCATCACATGTTACTCCAACCAATTGTATTGTGAGAAATACCATGTGAAGCATCACATGGTATATACCCAATCTGATTGGTTGCAGTAAAACAAGTGACAGAGTCCATTTTTGGAAAGGATGTGACATCACTTCCTGTCAATGATGTCACATCCTTTAAAATAATGGAATCTATCACATGGTATACTACAACCAAGCAGATTGGGGATTTATCATGTGAGGTATATCTCACAATCAGATTGGTTGGAGTAACATGTGTTTTTGGTGACATCATCTCAAAGGGGGGATATCACAGTCATCCATATTGGCGGTCTTCTCACCCTTTACATGAAGTCACATCATTTACACAAAAAAAGAGGTTCTGTCACATGGTACACCATACAATAGGATTGGAGGTGTCATTTGACAGTAAATGTGACGTCACAAACCTTATATAAGGCCTGTCTGGTCTTTTTTTCTTGTTATTTATTTTTGGTGTGTTTCTTTTGGTGATTGATTTGATTTAATGTTATTTTTTTTTGATTGACCATTGACTGTAATAGTGGTAAATGGGCATGCTTTAACACTGTACCAATCAATTTGTGGAGGTTGTGGGTAGTTGCCCTGGGGAAAGTGGTTAGGCCTCCCGGGTGGGTAGTGGGGAGAGGGTTAACCCGTTAATTAATAAGGTGCTTATTAACCGCTAAGATGATTAAGGGGTTAGGGGCCGTTCGATTGTATTTTTTATTGTACTGTTGCTGCCAACGGAGGACATGGAAGGTGATGAGGATGAGGATGCCCTTCCTCCTGGCATGGTCAAATTTTATTCACTTTACAACAGTATCTGCTGGTTTTTATTTTAAATTACTATTATCTAGATATGGATATAGTCTATAGACTATTATCCATATCTAGATAATAGTAATTTTGCCCATTACTGTACTGTATTTGTGAGGGGGGGATGGGGGGGGGGGATGTTTGGAGTACAGGGGGTGAGTGGGTTGTGTATTGGTGGGTAGTAGGTGTTGTAATGTTTATTGGAGGTAGAGGGATTGGGTGAAGGGGGTACTTGGCCCAGGGTGGCTGGTTAGGCCTACCGTTGGGTTGCGGGGGTGGGGGGAAGGAGTGAGCAGGGGGTCTCCTGAGCTGAATCGCATTGATGTCAGCCTCAGGGACCCCAGGCTTCATTAGATACAGGCCCCATAATGCAGTGCCGGTATCCCCCTGCAGGATTTAAATCACCCGGTCTCGTGATGTGGGAGATTTAAACGCACAGGGGATACCGGCATCCGGGGGTCTGTATCTCAGGAAGTAGGGTGTCCCTGATGCTGAAATCAATGCAGTTCAGTTCAGGAAACCCCCTGCTCCCAAACACTAGTATTAAAATTAATATTGAAACTGCACAATCACCCGGAAGAGCCGTGCATGATGACGTAGAGTCTCCATGCAGCTATTCCAGGCTAACGTTTCAACTATCAGTTGCCGCTTACTCTGGATTTTAGCTCGATAGCACCTAGAAAAATAACAAGTTGTTCGATACTTCTTTTTTTATCAAACTTTAAAAAAAATAGATTTTTTTCTAATGGGAATCAAAGCACTTCACAGTTACAAAAAGGAAATAAGAAGAAAACATTTAAGATTATTAAAGAGACCACATATAAGGAAAGATAAAATATAGGATGGGATTGTACTGTAGCTATTAATTCCCAGACAGGTTGTTGTTCAATAATTAAATGCCTGGGTAAAGAGGTAGTGTAGGTCTTGAGCCTGTTTATACTGTAGATTTTCAGAGAGGGGCCTCTTGAACTGCAAGAGGCAGACTGTTCCAAAGAGTCGGACCAGCGTGGCTAAAAGCTCAGGGGCAAAAGGAAGTCAAGGAGGTTCTCGGAACTGTTAAGAGTCCTTCATCTGCAGATCCAAGTGAGTGAATGGGAGTGTAGGAAACTAGAAGCTCTTTCAGATAGCTGGCATCAATCTTGAAATAAATTAGCCATTTTACAGACAGCCAGTGCAGAGAATGGAGAACAGATGTCATGGTCAAGAAAGATTCTTGTTAGTTAAAAACCTTGGCCGCAACATTCTGCACCAGCTTTAGACAGCATAGCTGTTTTTCTGGAAGCCCCATAGTAGAATGTCAGGTATGAGTACACAAAGGCATTGACAGGCATAATAATATCCCCTGGAGGGTTCATGTGCTTAATCCTGGCTATGTTCTTTAGGTGGAAGATTGACGATTTGATCACGACTGATACCTGATTTTTTTTTGGTCAAGTCACAGTCAACGACAACACCAAGATTCTGCATATGGACAGAGTTTAGCAACTGCGAACCTTCAACTTAAATGGTAGTCATTCCCTCTAGAAGCTCAGATAAACATTTATCGATCAGAGGAAAAACAGAATTGCGCAAACCAAAAACACAAAAGGAACAAATGAGCTAAATAAATCTCTCCCTGCAGCTGGCACAAATTCTCTCACCCAGAGAGAAAACAACAATAAAACAGGAACAAATGGACCTACTGTATAGCGCATGGGAGAAAAAGAGAAAACAACACATAGTGTAATCTGTATAGAAACCCAGCACAAGTGTGCTAATACAAAATGCACTTACAGGATGTAAACTATAAATAGCAGTGTGCAGTAAACTTTACTCCTTCATATGGTGGATATCACCTTTCCATCTGGTCAATCAGGAAAAATCTTCACATAGCCACAAACCAGCTTCCAAAATAAACTCAGAGCCCAGAGGAACAATATTAATAGGAAAATAACACGGTATTTGTACTAAAGCACAAACACACAAACTTTAATGAATAATAAAACATATATAAAAAGGATATCTCCATGGGAGAGACAATGCAGATAACCACCGAGTGCCACGGCTGACTGAATAAACAGGGGCATTGTGCCGCACAACATCTATCGACTAATAATGGGTCCTTAGGACAAAGGTGCAAAGGACAAGTAAACTTGAGTGCCATCTCCATAGCAGTGATAAACTAAAACATGCTGTCTGATTATGTCACCTATTGGTAACGCTAGTCGTGGAAGAAATAGTACCACAATATCTATCATCTGGATGTTATAGAACCACAATATCTATCATCACCCACGTAGCCTGCTCACACTACTAGCTACCCAAGTAAAGGTTAAGTGTTTGAAATATACGGTGTAATTTAGTATTGAAGCGTTGTAACATTGTCTCTAGATTAAAATTCAATGTGATATGATATTGCAAGTTAAAAACAGACACTATTTGTCACGGTAGACCAGGTCTTATCAACACATTAATACCGGGATTCTGGATTGAGCACAACAAGGAGGGCAAAATAAATTGTAATTTATTTCTTTTTCAGACAAACACACACTTCTTCACAATTACACTTAATAAAAACTTACTGGGATGGGTAAACAAAAGAAAATGCACGCATGCAAGTGGGTGCGCGATTTGAGCCATGCGACAATCCTTGGCAAAGGGGCGCAAGTTGCCACCCCTGTATCTCCGCCGGAGGAAATCTTTTCGTTAGGTCCTTACAGGATTCGTTCAGGAATCCTTAGCTCAAACGAATTGCTGGGCTGGCAGGAAAGGGTTCCTGTCTTTACATTTTAAAACATACTGAAACACAGTTTATTTGTATATGTACCTTCTGTATGTATGGGTGATATAAAACCAATCTGCATGTGAATGGTATAGGCTCCACTAACTGTATACCAAAAATTAGAGTGCTAGATCCTTCTAACCAAAGTTAGTTGCTTAATTGAATAAACTCTGTGATATGGTTTGCAGTTTGACTCTTGGCATACAATGTATCTCTGCTTGCCGGTCTTGGTAACCGCAAAAGCATTCCAGCAATTGACCTTAATTGATCAATGAGACCGCAGGATACATAGTTGCATTCCGGGCACTTCAGCTGCACCGCAGACCACTTATCCACTTAACTTTGTGGTTAAGACTTTCTCTGAAGAGTCTGCGGTTTAGGAAGTACTTCAGAACTTCAATGCAGCTGCTGATCACAGGCACACTTATTCAATTGACGCTTGGTTCAGCGCTAGAAGCTCTCCCTTGTGTTGCGAATACAATGTGCACATTCTCCATTCATTCATAGGACTGCAGTTAGTTTCTGAGCTGCAAAATGGGGACAATCCAGTTAATGTATAGGGGAAACATGGCATTGTGGTAACCAACAATTAACTCCTTCCTCCCCAACCAGGTTTAGGGGTAACCAGCCGGGCCTGGTTGGCCTGGTTAACCCCTTCACGCCATACTATTCATGCACTTTCTTGCTGCATATATCTGCCTTTTTACACTCTTGGTTTTCTAAACATAGAGGTTTGTCATACATTGCTGCACTGCTGCTACTGCTATTTTTGATGTGCCAACATGCTATGTTTTGTAAGCTACCGAAAGAAACAGATATAATTGATGTACCATCTTACTGCCTCTGTTACTGGGCTATATACATCCTGGCTGACACCTATGGCCAATTAAAGATAGAGGTGTGTCTCATGCTGCTGTTATGCAGCTATTGCTACCATTGTTGTGCTTAATTGTCATGCAGGTGTGTTTTGTCAGCACATACTATTAAAAGTCTAATATATTCTGAGCCAGCTCAGGTCATGAGTGATTAACAATACAGCGCACTACTTCAGTCACTGTAGTTGGTATACTACAGTTGTCTGAATCCCAGTTAACTAATTATGTGGGGTATTTTATCTTAACGGGTATATAGTTTTGAGCACTTAGAAGAGTTTATGTATCAATAAAATGTTATTGTTTTGTTTTTATGGACTTTCAGTGGTGGAGTGACAACACATATTTCCATTATTTAGATACTATTGTTACATAGTTGGTCGAGTGCAATAAAAGGGTTTTTTTTTAGTTGATTATCTATTGATCAACAGTTTCTGTTGTTAGTATCACCCTTGTACCTCACTTATCATTTCTCCTTTAAGAGAGTATTAAGGTAGAGTGGTCGTTTGCTATCTAATTGAGCTAATGCTTGCCCTTGCTAACAGCAGAACACCTACCAGAGAGAAGGTGCCAGTGAGCAGACCTTTAAAGAATATTCGCTTCAATATCGTGACAACTTACAGCACGGCCTCTTAGCTAATCAAGAATAGTGTGACCAGACATTGGCATATCTTGCAAACGACAAAAAAAATTGGTCAGCATTTTTCCAATCCTCCCCTCTTTTGTTACAACAGGGGTCAGAGCCTGGGTGATTTTCTAACTAAGTGTGATCCTGTAGAAAAGTACAGATGCAGCGCCGTTATTCGAACAAATCATGGAGCCATTTTCGTGTGCGCTGCTGTACTCCACGTGGCATTAACGTGGCCAATTGCCTCAGGCACACGTGTTTTTCACGGTTGCTTTGTTTGAATTTCATGGATTGCGTGCAATTAAATGCAATGAAATTAATGAATTGTAATGTGTACAGTACTGTGCTACTGTTTCATTTTCAGGTGTTTAAAACACCAAACACTAAAATGCCATTTTCTGCACTCGCCTGCGTCTAAAGGAAGTATGGTTGGAAGAAATTGCGTGCCATCACATGGGTATTCTATGGTATACATTGTGTGAAGTGGTTGCCTAGGTGATGGAGGACACCTGTGCTTGATCAGCTGGCATATTCAGCAGCTGGGGCCCACTCCAGAGCACTGACTGCAGAGGCAGCTGATTCAAATTGGTCGTCAACATCAATTAGCAGAGCAGGAAGGTCATCATATGGCTTCAATCAGCATGTGCATTGTTTTCAGGTGATGGGTTCACATGGGTTTAGGGTATTTAGTCACAGTAAGGCTTAGGCATCACTGCACACACCAGGAAGAAAATTCGTTTGTGGGATTGAAACTTTGGATTTTTGTGTTTGTTACAATCCAATTCTTTGTACACTTACCTCTGAGTGCTGCTTTTCTTTGCTGTTCCACTGCCCTGCTGAATGGTAACATACTCTTTACATTATTTATGGAACTAGCACCAGGCCTATTTGGATTATGATGTTGGAGTGCTTGCTGTTATATATATATATATATATATATATATATATATATATATATGATACGAACCAATCCAAAGACCAGTAAAGAGACAGCACACCGCACGGGGTTAATCCAAAAATCTATATTCACAACATGAAATACACGTAAGCCAACGTTTCGGTCCCACAGAGAGACCTTCCTCAGGGCCGTGCAACCCACAAGTGCAAGTGACCACACATATATACCCTCACCCATAGTGCAATGCAAACAAAGGGAACCAATCACCAACATGCAATCAGACAGAATATGCAACATAGCTGTGCTCCGTGCCCCCTCCCCTATTACCTGATTATCCAAATGACTCATCATGACATGAGAGTAGGCACTTAAACTATTAGGAGAAAGACACCCTTTAGACACTGGTCCCAGGGTCTACTGCCCTTGCGGGGGAAGGTCGCGCACCGTTCAAACATCAGAAAAGCCCTACTGAGTGATGACTCTGATGTAGACCTGAAGTGTCTACCTGTGGCTAGACATTTCAAGGAAAAAAGGCATACACTGGCCACACTTCGTTGTATGCCTATTCTGCAGGTCCCAGTCCCCCCCCGTGGGGGTGACAGGGGCAGGACTTTGCTTAAACAGGAAGCAAGGCTTATTTATGAACTAAGAACTATGACACCTGGTGGCCTAAATGAGGAACTTTCACTTAGCTGCTTTTTGTAGCAGTCTCCCTGCTTTCACTTGATTTTGCATTATGCCTTTTTTATGTTTGTCACTCATACTCTGTTGCATCACTCCCTCTGCACTTTTGCACTTCCTTTGTCCTTATATACTATGGTGATGCTATGCGCTCCTTGTGCTCTATACCTCTACCTGTCCCCCTGTGGTTCACCTTAACGCTCTGTTTATTACTATTCTGTTTAGCCCATTATTACTGTCAGTGTGTGGGTAACTGTGCACCGAGGCGTTTTTTCAGACTGCGCATGTGCGTTTTGCGCTGCCGGCGTCCCTGGTGGCCAGGGAGAGTCAATGAGGCGTCAGCTCACAGCTGTGATGCGCGGCGTACTCTCCTTGCTGGCGCTCCGGCAGTCAATATGTTTTGGCCCACTGCAGATGCGCGGTGCGCGACCTTCCCCCGCAAGGGCAGTAGACCCTGGGACCAGTGTCTAAAGGGTGTCTCTCTCCTAATAGTTTAAGTGCCTACTCTCATGTCATGATGAGTCATTTGGATAATCAGGTAATAGGGGAGGGGGCACGGAGCACAGCTATGTTGCATATTCTGTCTGATTGCATGTTGGTGATTGGTTCCCTTTGTTTGCATTGCACTATGGGTGAGGGTATATATGTGTGGTCACTTGCACTTGTGGGTTGCACGGCCCTGAGGAAGGTCTCTCTGTGGGACCGAAACGTTGGCTTACGTGTATTTCATGTTGTGAATATAGATTTTTGGATTAACCCCGTGCGGTGTGCTGTCTCTTTACTGGTCTTTGGATTGGTTCGTATCATACTTATTTTCTATGGGACTAGCATCTGCTATTATAACCTTTTCTACTGCAGTGTGCTGACTGACCTTCATGTGTATATATATATATATATATATAAGCGAAAGCAAAATATTGTAGCGCCAAAAACAGTACCGTGATATATTTTGTGATAAGTGAACTAAAGTTCCATCAATCAAATGGAATGTGTGAATAATGCTAAAAGTGCATATATTAATGTGATGAAAACTACATATAATTGTGAACAATATTGCCTAATAAACTATACTAAAACACAACCAAATTCATATGCAAAAAAAGTGCAAAACGTGCTGAAAGAAAGAAAAAAGAAAATTGTATATAAAAAAATCCAACCAGTCCTTCAATAGTTAGTCCATAATGTTAGGTATTTGGTGTAGATAAAGGGGTCTTCAGCTGCTCTCACACGGGGTTAACCACCTCCACAGATATCTAAAAACAGAAAAAGAGAGAGAGCGCATGCAGAACCGGATGGTGGTGATATGAATTCACAAACTGCATTTTTTACATTTTAATTTTAATCTTGTGAGTGCGTTTCCAATCCCCCCACCCCCCATCCTCCTTCCCCCTTTTTTATAATAAACATACAGTGTTATGCTATGGGGCGTGCGCTCTCTCTCTTTTTCTGTTTTTATATATATATATATACATATATATATATACATATATATATATATATATATAGGCGTAGGTTGCAAAAACCTGTCTCACTTGGTCCCAGATCCACAAAGGGCTCTAAGCTTTGCAGTCCTTTAACCCCATTCATTTGAATTGGACTTAGCATCCTTTAGTGGATCTGGATATTGTATTTTTGCTTTGGAGGTCAGAACAGGTCTTATAATCTATACTGTAGTTACCCACTCACTGCTGCAGCTGTCAAATGCCCCCTGAGTATTTGTCACGTCTCTTCCTCTAAAATTCGTCCCCTCCAGATTCTTCCTTAATATGATCTTTTCCTGTGAAGTTCATTTTTGGCATGTTTCACTGCACCTGCTGATTTTTTTTTCTCACAATATAAATTTTAACAACATCAGTATTTAATGTCTCCTCTGCTATCAATGAGACATTCATTTGGGGATACAAAATTCATTTTTCAATTGGCAAAGTAAAACACAGATGCTTATTTTATCCCATGTAAAATTGTTATATCTAGCCCAACTTTCCAACATCTGATTGGCTTCATTCTGTTGTGGCATCATACAGTAAACAACATTTGTTTTTCAGGGACTTAGGTGCAGTGTTTTTCCCCATAAAATATTGCTTTATCACGTATTTATAAACTTGTTATTGAAAACCTGAGTCACTGTTTTACTGATTTTGTCTCATAGGATGGTATTTGCTAGTATTAGCTCAGAATCAGAAAGCACATTATTCTTTTTTTCTAGGGTTTTGGATTAAACAGTAACTTTTAATTGTTTTGCACATAGTTTACCATGTATGTGTAGCGCTGCTTACCCCCATCCCACCCCCCCTCTGGGAGATCTTGCTAAAGCTGCTGGTGTCATGGTGCTTGTTACCTGTGAGGTTTCAGGAGAGATGAGTGTCCGCGATGGTAAGCGGAAACAGGACAGGCTTTCCTTCAAGCTCTTCTCATGGTGCCAGAGCCTACACTCATAGCAGGTTCCAGGTTTACTGGAGACAATCCCCACCATGACAGTCTTCTCTCATACCTCTATCCAATAGACTGTAACTTAGGCAGAGGTATATAAAACAGGATCCTTTTTTGAGGCAGCCACAGCAGTTGTTATTACAGTGATTGCATAGATTCTTTAGGATAGGTCCCAGACCTCTGGATGATACCTGCCTTCTTGCAGTGTTGAGGCCTTGTGCTCAGTCAGTCCCAGGAGAGGGAGAGACCTCAACTACATGTCTCTACCCCAAGAGGGGGAGACCTCAACTGCATGTCTCTACCCCAAGAGGGGGAGACCTCAACTGCATGTCTATACCCCAAGAGGGGGGGACCTCAACCACATGGCTCTACCGCAGGAGGGAGAGACCTCAACTGCCTGTAATTTAGAACAATTCCTCCCTGAAGTTGGCTCAGGGACTTACAACAATTTTGGCCAAAAATGTCAAACTAAAAGACCATTTTACTTAATAGATATTTATACATATATATTTAGGCACTGTACCGTGTATGAGTTTCACTGGATGTGCTAAAACTGAGCTTTGTCTGTGTTTTATGTTCTGTCTCTGGTTTTAAATATATATTGCCATGCTCAGTAGCACTCCTCTGTGACACTCATATGCTTATATATATGTTGTGGTTATTTTGGGGGTTCAATAGGAGCTTGTTAGGTGTCCAGTATATTTTACAATTGTGTTTCAGCTAGTCTTGGCTGATTGGAGGGTGGCAAACTCCTACTTAATTGAAGCTCACCCCCTCCCACATTTAAAAGGTTAAGGGCTCACTCCATAGCATCTTCCACACAGGGGAACTTGTTTGCTTGCAGGATGGTTGTGACAACTCTAATACAGAGTGCTTTTCCTGGTAATGTACAGGTTAATAAAGGCTTCAATCAGACTTAGAACTTTGCAACTAATATTGACAGATTTACTATAAATCATTCTTCCTGTTATTACACAGGTTATTAAGAATTTATATTAGCGTTAGGGACCCCTGAATTGTCTGCCGTGAAGTTGGCTCAGGGGCTTACAACAATTTTGGCCAAAAATGTCAAACTAAAAGACCATTTTACTTAATAGATATTTATACATATATATTTAGGCACTGTACCGTGTATGAGTTTCACTGGATGTGCTAAAACTGAGCTTTGTCTGTGTTTTATGTTCTGTCTCTGGTTTCAATTCCTCCCTAAGGCACAGAGGGGAGGGCACAAGGTCTGCACCATGATTGGCTGTAGACAGACCCAATTCACCTCCACCCCGGTCACTCAGAGAGGCAGAATTAGGGGGGTAAAACCCACAGTATAGCCTGACACTGCCTGTAGCTACTAGGATTTACGTGACAGGAGGCAGAAAATATAGCCCTGGACCAGCCATGGCTACATATATGTATAAATATTTTTTACCTACTTTATCTCTAACTTCAGTTTACTGGTTACTCCGTAAAGACTGATATGAATGACTGGTATAGAATGAAAAGAATGGATGTAATTCAAAATACAGCTCCAAAGAATAGTAAAGTAATGAATAAGTAAATATCAAGCTGCCTGTCCCATAAAAGTCTTTATTTAAGTGTAATTGTATTGTAATTTATTACAAATGTGTGCAATTTTTATTTGCAGTGTTTGCAATCCTTATTAAAGCTACAGTATATTGCTTTTTAGCAGTAAAAAAAATAGAACATTTCACGCACACTGTTTTTCCTATGTACAGTAGTAGGTGGAATGTAGATTCCTTTAATATTTCCTTTGTATTCAATATCCATTAGAGAGTTTGAAAGGCTTATCAAAATGTAAAATCAATTTTTAATTGGAGCATGAGAGAGTGAAGTCTAATTGTTAAATCAATATACTTTTTTATTAACTAAAAAGCTATTTTAACTTTTATATATGCATTTTCAAGAAGAATTTACAAGTAAAAACACAGATTTAAGCTTTTCTAAAATGTCTCCTTGGAAATGATTGATGCTGTTTTAGAAACATTTGGAAACAGTTTGTCATTGAAAATTGAAAATCTATTTTTCTCACCTGATAATTAAATTAACTTTACATTGTTTTAGACATGGGAAAAAATCTAAGTCCATTTTTAGAGAACAATATGTGCGGACAAAATAATTTTCTACCTAAAATCCAATAGCTATTGCTTTTTTATGCACATGTGCAAAATATCCATGTTGTGTGTAACCTGCCTCAAAGAAAATATGCAATTGAATATTAACAAACATAAATTTACCATTCAGTTAAACTATTTTTTCATTCATTACCTACAGTATCATGACATTGTTGAAAGGGATGTTTGTTCTTTATTGTTTGTGCACATTATTTTGATAATATTCTACATGAGGAGGTAAGACCATTGACTCCTCTAAGAATGTATGCCCTCCTTTTTTTAATTTTGTACAGTATGTTGCTAACTTTGAGAGCTCACCCACAAAATTTCTCTCATTATATCAATGTACTTTACAAATGGGGCAAACCAACCACATTCTAACCTGTGCTACATTCCCCATGTGCTTTTACGTGCTCTCTGGCCTATCGGGCCTGATGGGAAGGCACTTACATGTGTTCTGGCGCTACCTTTCCTGCTCCTTTGGAATCCCAACGTCGAATGACGCTGCGGACGTCATGAACGTGGCATCACATGGTGGTTGCCATGGCAATGTGATGTTGCGAAGTCAAATGACATCATGACGTTGCGTTTCCATGGAAGTGCGCCAAAAAGCGAAATCACATTTGTGACGTCCGTGGCATCATTTGACACCGGGATTCCAAAGCAGCAGGAGGGCGGCAGAAAGGAGGCGATTTTTAAATCCACTACTGAATATGTGTGTTAAGGGTCACACTTGCAACTCATACATTTTGATGTAAAGTTGATGTAAAAATAGCAATATTTTTCTTCCAATTTATCAACAATCCTAAGCTTGCACCAGTGGGTCATTTATGGGAAGATTTCTGGGAAATATAAATGTTTGGGCCTGTAAACACTACAGTTTTTGTCTTTTATTGCATCATTTACAATACATGTTCCACATCAGAGATGACATTAACATTTTCTCTCATGAAATTAGCCTTAGATGATGTCATACATAAGTCTCAACACGTAGTATCTTCCAGAGAAGGGGAGCGTAGAACACCGGGAAAAAAATGGTAAACAGATAAATGCAGTTGTGCAATATTATAGGAATAATGTGTGGAATAACTTGGCAAATCTTATGAGATGTCTACTCACATACGAAAAAACAAATTAGGAAGAATTCCAACTGTAATTGTGGCAAATCTAGGTAGGATCCCTCTGATAGGTTCAGATATTCCTCAAGAGAATAGACATATGCAGATAATGCAAATGGTCACAATATAAATCTTTATAAGTTTAAACAATAAAATGCATACTTACAATAAGTACATCCTTTAAAACATATAAGAAGCACAAAAGGATCAGAGACATGGTCTTTTGTATTTAGGACCGGCTCCTATCTCACCGCCTCTATCAATTAAGCATGTCCCTGGTGTCTTGAGTCTAGTGCCTCATGCCATTGGCAAGGACCTGCTTGTGTTCTAATGTAACCCATCTGTAATGCCTGTATGCCCGCAGACCTGGCCAGTCCCCAGTACTGAGGTGGGTAGGGTTAGCACACACACGCACAACAGTGAGGGTGTGCCCGGAGTGTGGTAGTGCGTTGCCGGGCCTGTAGAAAGATGGTTAGAGTATACTTACAACGCCTTGGGATATAGAGTTCGGATAGTGATGTCCGTAAGCCAGAGTCCAGGGATAACAGAAGTCAGCAAAGTCGTGTCCATAAGTAGGGTTCAAGGGCAGGAGAGAGCAGGGTAATCCAGTACAAGCAGAGGTCAAGCCAGGGAGATCCAGGGGTAAGCAGGCGCAGGAACAAACGCTGGAAGACACAGGAGAGCCAAGCATAGGACTGCACACACAGAGGTTACAAAGAACTATGCAGAGCAATGAGTTAGAGGACAGACAGGGGTTATAAAGGAGGGAACACCAATGAGAGAGAGAGGAGGAGCAGAGGGTGAAGTGAGAGGCCGCAGGGATAGGTGAGAAGGAGAGGGGGAGGAGACAGGTGAACCAGAGAGGGAGATAGCTTGTACAGCATGAGAGGAGGAGCCAGAGGTCTGGGAAGGCTTACAAGAGGAGCGCGTGCTCGCGCGCTCTGTAAGGTTAGAGTGCGCACGCACAGGCTGTGTCAAGTGGCGCGCGGAGCGCCGAGGGCAGGGGGAGAACCGGAGGATAGTCTGCAGGAGGTAAGGGGACTGGAGCGGGAGCAGAGGGAGGCCGTGAGCGGGGAGTACTGCAGAGGGAAATGGGAGTTTGAGAAGGCGCGCGCGCCCTGCGCGCGCAGACGCTGAGAGAGCGTCAGGGGACGCCGCAGAGGGACGGATGTGGGAGGAAGAAGGGAGAACAGAACGGGGAGGCAAGGAAGGGATATCAGAGGCAGGAGGCAGCGCAGTGCCAGGGACACATGGAGTGGAAGGAATCCCCCGAACCGTCACACCATCCCTCTCAGTCATGAACAAAGACTGTGTCTCTCTAAATCTATCAGGAAACCAATTGACGCATTCCACTGAAGGCTCTGCTTCATGAAGCAGATCCTTCAGCGAAAAACGCTGAGTGATTTTCTGAGAGATTCAGAAATGCAGTCTTTTTTCCTGACTGAGAGTGACAGGTTACATCAGCACACAAGTGGAAGTCCTGGCCGAAGCCATGAGACACGAGATGCCAGAGACCTACTGATCGATAGAAACAGTGAGACCAGACTACATTTTGCAAATCTGCTGTCACTTACAGCCACGGCCCCTTTTAACCTCCTACATCCCCGAAAAAAATCGGGGATGTTTTCCGTTTGTCACGGACTTGGCTGCACGTCAGCCGCAGTTCCCAGACAGCGCTAATGGCGCTTAACATTGAAAGCACCTGCGACGCCGTAAACAGCTGATAACATGCCGCATCTGCCCGCGATTTTAAAAATCGCGGGGAAACGGCCGCAGGAGATTAGAGGTGGCCGCCACTGTACAGTACAATTGCCTACCACTTTTATTTCACAAAAGTCTATAGTATTATCTTTTAAAAAAAACTAAGGTACCTCTATCTTACTATGCACCATGAGGATAAATTGGTCAACTAGTCGGAGAAATTATTAATCTAGGCTCATTTACTTGTATGTAGACATACAGTAAGGTAATGTGGTGCTCAGCATGAAAAACCCATCAGGTTATAAAGTGAGATGAACACTTCTGGGACATAATGCTATTCAAACCTAGAAAAGCTACTGCGAGAAAGCCGCCTCCAAACACACCTGCTCGGTGACACGCACCGCAGGGCAATGGAGGGCCAACTCTCGCGAGATGCGCCTCAAGTAAGCCACAATTTTACGCGCATGCGCAGATACAGTTCCTAAGTGATCAGTCTGGAGTCCCGCAAGTAATGCCAATAAGGTCCTAAGTTTATTGCGCATGCGCTTACATGCTTTGGTTGTAACTTGGACACAAAATAACTGACAATATTGTCTAACCACCCACGCAGCAAGGATGTCCATGGGAATGCCTAATAAACCTACAGACACCCACAAATACACCCCATTGAGCGGGCGGGGGGGGGGGGTAGGCATCCCCATGGACATCCTTGCTGCGTGGGTGGTTAGACAATATGGTCAGTTATTTTGTGTCCAAGTTACAACCAAAGCATGTAAGCGCATGCGCGAGCACTTAGGACCTTATTGGCATTACTCGCGGGACTCCAGACTGATCACTTAGGAACTGTATCTGCGCATGCGAGTGAAATTGTGGCTTACTTGAGGCGCATCTCGCGAGAGTTGGCCCTCCATTGCCCTGCGGTGCGTGTCACCGAGCAGGTGTGTTTGGAGGCGGCTTTCTCGCAGTGGCAACAGGTAATTAGCCGCCCTCAGGTTACTCACACAGCTATACAATATATGGTTGAATGAACATGATGTTACCAATTAAATGTTTTGGCGCCAAAACGGCAGGCTGTCCCTATATATAGAGTGTTGTATACCAAGTTAAAACACTTCTTGATAAAGTGCTATTTGTTTGCACGAAACGCGTAGAAGGTTGCAGCCTTCTGTTTTTATGTCCTCATAATAAAGAAATATTTTTGCCAGACCTGCTATCACCGTTTTTGCTGTGCGTTGCACCTACCTACATTGCATTTCATTTACTTGTATGGACCAGATAATCATTTTCTGTATTTAATCTAATTTTTTTCTGATACAGAAATGTTATCTCACAAGGACCAAACTCGGTGCAATTTGGTTCTTGATCTGGACCAAAAATGGAAGAGTACTGCTTTTAAAAGTTAAACTTCATTGTTATCTATGAGATGTAGTCGCCGATTAGTCTACCTTCGGGTTTCAGAAGAAATCCATATTGCAATATTTCAGAGTGGTTCCATTAAAACAGACATGAAGGACATAAAAGTCATTGGAAAATTGTGTTATCTGTGATTTTGTATAACACTATTAAGTACAATAATGGCCTCTACAGCTGTACATGAAGAGGTGAAGAATGAGTGGGGGTTCATCATAACTATTTGCTTACTGTACCTTACTCAATCCTTTTATACAGCACAGGAGAGGGGAAGAATATACCGTATTGTTACCAATTGGTGGATTTTGAATTTGAATTAGAGGACAAAAACAGAAGCATGTAAAATATGATTGTGTGCGATATGTATTTATATTTATCATTGCCAAAGAAGTACTGCAGATATTATAGTACATAAAGGGCATGTTTATGGGTTAGAAATCTGAATTTTGCAAATTCATGTGTTCTAACAGTTAGAAAATGGGACGTTTTAATGTGCAGTTCAAATCCAAAATGAAATAATGTGACAAAACCTAAGAAGGGCTCACCCTTGGATTTTTTTTTTTTTTTGTTTGTTTGTTTTATATAATATTATAATGGACAAAATGAAAAAAGCACACAAAATAATTGATAAAGTTTGACCAAATTTCAAATGTATTTTTTGAGTCTTTGTTTAAATCAATTTTTTTTTCATTCAAAACCCAATTACATTTTGTAAAAAGCAAAACCCTTTTCGAACCAAACACAAAAGCAAATGGCTTGTAGCAACTTGCAAGCTAAGCGTGCTTTCGAGTTTGTTTCTTAACATTTTGTACCAATGCAAATCGTTTTAATATGATAAAAGTTAAACATAAAAATGGATGCAAAGTCACAGTTGTGCAAACTGAGCATTTAGTTTTCCTCTAGCAGTTAATTTACAGGTAACACAGTACATTAATATTGGGAATCTATGTTTAAAAAAAAAAAAGAAAATACAGAATTATGGAACAAATAGGATCAAATTTGCTTCAGATATGTAGAGAAAGTCATGACCTTGATCACCTCTGGACTTTTTCTCTTAATTTCAGCCTCATTTATTTTTTATGAAATGAGAAGCTTTATTCAGTTCAATATGCACAGTAGAAACTCAGATAATCAGCAAAAAACAAACATTTAATCTGAATATGATACACACAGACAACGTGGAATTACACAAATTGTTATTTTTAATTTCCATGTTTTTGTGCAGCTCATTTAGATCATACCTTTATTTTTTGTGCAGCTAGGTATATTTCCATAGGTTTGATAGACTGGTTGAGATTTATGAAAATACATATGTAGAAATATTTTGGAAGATGTGCATCATGCACATGTTCCATTTTAGAAATACAAAGTAACAATTTTCAGGTTTACTGCAGTAATCTACTGATGCATTTTCATTCACGTTCATTACATGAAAGATTCCTCCTGTAGAAACAGTAGGTTTGAGTCAATATTAAAAGAAGAATCCATTGTAATGTAGTACTATTTGCTATTGTTCAGTTAATAGATTTACAGGTCTAAGTATGCACAGCTATTTTAAATGTAATACCAAGCTTGAAAATGTGGAGAGGGTTATATGGGACAGATTGCTTTCACGTTATTGCAGCTCTAGTATATTTACAAACTGAACTATAAAACATTAGGTCATACCTGGTGATTTAAATACCTGTAACATGTAACTTTATTAAGCTGTAAAAGTATTCAGCCATTTCCCATTTTATTTGATGATGCATTTATGTCGCCGTTTTGAAACAGAATGCATATTTGTTGTGCTTCATATACAGCCCCTGACATGTCCCATTAAAGTTCACCCATCTGTATGATATGGGACATAATTTGAAGAGGGAGATAAGCAATATTGTGTAGCTATTGTGGATTACTGAAGATAATTTTTTTTAGGTTATTGGGGAATGAAAATATACAAACTAAAAATCTGGCATTAAAGCAAAATCGGAAACTCAGCTAATTTCAGATCCAACACATTGATGTAATTTTAGATCTCATTTAATCGAATAGAGATGCAAATGAGGAGGTAAAAGAACACCATGGAAGTAAAAAAAAACAACATAATCACTTTTGACATTTTATGTGGCATGAAGAAAAGAGTGAAATAAAGCTTTGAAAAAATAATGTTGCACAGATGGTAGCAGAATGCCTGAAAGTAAAGTGAAAAAATGTTCCATTTGAAAGGTGTCTTTCTTTGAATTTGCTGTTCTATTGTGAATTGTATATCATTCTTTAAAACTGGCAAACCTTAAAATAGAATTTGAAAACTGTGCTAATAGAAGTATTAGAAATCTAGGGAGCTCCTAAAAAATGCTTGTACCTTGCTGGAAAATGCCAAGTAGGATTCATTTTTTCCCACTAATGATGATCAACAACTGTACCAAGTGGTTGTTGAAGTAGTGGGGTGGACTATTGGTGGACTCATGATACTTCACATAGTAATATGTGTCACCTCACAACAGATAGATGGACAAGTGCACATGGTGTTACCACCCATTGGGTGCTTTTTCCTTGCTCTTAACAAAAAAGACAATGGGGCCTATTCTAGTAGCCTCGATAACCCACTTATTGAGGCTTTTGATTAGTCATCGCACAAAAAAATCACGTAGCTGTTCAGAAAGCCTCGATAAGTGCACGGCGAAAGCATTTAATCGCCATGTTTGGCATTCGCCCAAACATGCTGTGCGATGAGCCCCAAATTGCATTTTTTAGCAAATTATGCAATTCTAGTAGCCCCAAGAATCTCATGGGGGCTTTAGAATTGCGATTTTATCCAAAATTCTTCTCACCAGAAAAAGTTGGTGTGAAGCTGGTGTGTAGGGCTGCGAGAGAGTGGCTTAGAAAAAATGCATTTTTCCTGCATCGGATTGATGCCGGGGAGCTCCAGAACTGTTATACATTAATACCAGCACTGGAGACCCCGGCATCAATCCAATGCAATACAAATATACTGTATTTACAAGTAGCTTAATTACCTCAGCGGCAAAGCACTAAGACTATGAAGGGTTAACTACAAGTGCCATGTTTATTATGGGTAGCGGGGATGGGTGAACATGGTATTTGGCCCCTGGTGGGTGTTTAGGCCTTTTGGGGGGTGCGGGAGGGGGGTTTGGGTGGAGTTAACCCCCATCATTACTGTCATGATAATATCATGAGGTAATAGATATTTTAATCCCTTTGGTGCTTGAGGGGTTCATGCTACACTTCTTTTAACAAAATACAAAATGCTGAGTTTGAAACAGGTCAGGACTGTTGCTTTGGGCTGTTCTGAACTTCAAATGGACTTGCTTGGGGTGGGGGTCCTTTCTGGATAGCCCACTCAAGGTGTCGACTGTTTTAATCAAGTTCTATAGACATATTCGGGGGAGGGCAGTTTCAAAGCTTCTTCCAGGGGTGGGCTTATGCCGGTGCCATGAGGAAAGAATGTATTTAAGTCTAGGCAAAGATTTTGTAAATCAGATCTCACCAGAGACATGCTTGGAACAAAGCATATGAGACCTCCTGTTCTGAGATGGTGGCCTCTCTGGGGAAAATCTGTAGCGTTTGATAAAGTATAGCATTTTCTGTTTATGTTTTCAACGTTTATTTTATGAAGCTGTTCTGCATTTTATTGTAACTATATGTTTTTTTTGTAATACATTTTCTGTAACCTAAGCACTGTATTTTTTATATATTAAAACATTTAATAAGTAATGCTTTGGGCTCTGAATGAACTGATTGCACGCTCTGGGAAGAGAAATTACGATTCGGACACATTTGTGCTACAACTGAGTTTGGTGTGTTAAAGTGCATAGTTTTTTCTATAATAAACAGGGACCTGATACCCTGGCAAATAGTTTAGTCTGAGATCTTTAATCATTTTTGCATACACTCAGGTGGAGGCAGTGGATAGGGAAGGGAGGTAACTGATTACTAGATGTTGGTATCGCCGGGTCACGAGAGATACTCCAGTTGTCAGTCGTAGAATGAGTAAGCTGGTGCCTGAGCGTTGAAGTATATAAGATAGAACGGGATCTTTGAGATCGCTCACTCCTACAGGAGAGCGCATCTACCATTATCAATGCCAAATTGTGTTACGCTCAACCCCGTGGATGTCTGTCTGTGCTAACCAAGGCAGCCAGACGTTTAGATAATTGTCACCAGTGTCGTTAACCAGACTCGTTAACTTTTCCATCTGGCAGATAAACCATAATCGATTCCGAATCTTTGGGATGTTTGGTATGTCGGGGCGTTTCCATAGTGCTGCGATCTCACACCTCGTTGCAATTGCAAAATGAGAAATTAATTTATTTTGGGATTTTGTTAGATCTTTTAGAGGTCTGTTCAGGAGGAACAGCCAAGGATCTGGGGGAATAGTGAGGTCAAAAATCCTCTGTATCCAATTTCTAATCTTGTCCCATATTTGGGCTATTCGTGGGCAAGACCACAGCATATGTAACAAGTCGGCCGTTCCTCCGCACTGTTTGGGGCACAGGGGGGAGGAACCTGGCACGAACTTAGATAATTTGAGTGGGGTGAGGTACCACCTCATGAGTACTTTATATGCGTTCTCCTTTAGTGTGGTGCAAATAGAGCTTTTGGCTGTGGCTAAAAATATGGTGTTCCAATCGTCCTCCTCTAGAATCTCTCCTAGGTCCGTCTCCCATTGGTTTCTAAAAGCAGGGGTGTGTTGGTGTGATGCTGAGAGATCGACTACTTCTTTATATATCGTTGATATAAGTCCCTTAGTGTCGGTTTCTGCCCGACAGAGCTTTTCGAATTTAGTCAGGGGGGGGTATGGGGCCAATTTGTTGTAGAATGCTCTTATCTGGAGATATTTAAAGAATTCTGAGTGGGGGATATTTTGTTCTGATCTGATGTGTTCGAATGTTTTAATTTTAAGATCAAAACCCTCTAGGTCCTTGATCCTATTGTATCCTTTTGATCTCCATACTGAACAATTACTGCCTATTAGACCAGGTGCGAACCTCGGATTATTCCATATGGGGGACATTAGGGAGTTAACTGATGTAAGAGAGTTCTTCATTTTGGAAGCTTCCCAGATCGACAACGAGTTAGTCATTGAGGTGAGCGGCAGATCTATGTGTTTTCTTGAGTTTTTAGGTAGCCAAATTAAACTGCTAAGGTCCAATGGGGAACTAGCAGCACCTTCCAACTCCACCCATCTTTTCAATTTAGGGTCGGAGTGCCATTGTATAATATGACTTAATTGAGCCGCTTTATAATACGATAACAGGCAGGGTACCGCCAAGCCTCCCGCTAACACAGATCTTTTCATATTTATTTTATTGACTCTCGGTTTTTTCCCCTTCCAGATGAATTTGGATATTTCAGACTGAAGTGAGAGTATATCCTTCAGTCTGAGTGGCATTGGTAGGGTTTGGAAGAGGTATAGGATACGGGGTAGTAGGTTCATTTTGATGCTATGTATCCTACCTATCCATGAAATTTGCTTGGAGGCCCATCTGGAGAGGTCTTTTTTTAAGGAACGAATTAGGTTGGGATAATTTGCGGAATAGATATTTTTAGCGTTTTTTGTAATTTGAATACCTAGGTATTTTATGGATTTCTTTTGCCAATTAAACTGGAAGTTGAGCTTTAACAATTTCTCGGTGTGACTAGGGAGATTAATGTTTAGAGCTTCTGATTTGGATTGGTTGATTTTGAATCCAGAGACTTTGGAAAATCTGTCAAGTAGGTCAAATAGGTTTGGGAGGGAAGTGAGGGGCTTTGAAATTATTAATAAGATATCATCTGCGTACAGGGCCGCCTTATGAGTTTGTGAATATACGTTTAACCCTGAGATATCTGGGTTGTCTCGGATGTGTGCCGCCAGAGGTTCAATACATAGGGCAAACAGGAGAGGGGATAAAGGGCATCCCTGTCTCGTGCCGCTCTGAATCTGGAATGGGAGAGAGGGGAAACCCTGATGTATAACCTTGGCTGTTGGGCCTGAGTATAGAGACATAATTGCTCTGCTCACCTGATCCCCGAATCCAAATGCTGCGAGCGTTTCCTTAAGATATGGCCAGTCAATCCTATCAAAGGCTTTTTCTGCATCCAGACTTAATAGCATACTTTGGGTGTTATTTTTATTTGCCAATTCTAGCAGATCAATAAATCGTCGGGTATTATCCGCTGCCTGCCTTCCTTTTATGAAGCCGACTTGATCTGGGTGTATTAGTCTGGGTAGGATTGTACTCAATCTGTTGGCCAGGAGTTTAGCGAATAATTTGATATCCGTATTGATTAATGATATAGGTCTATAACTTGTACAATGCAACGGATCTTTCCCAGGTTTATGTATGAGAGATATAGACGCCCGCAGCATATCTCCGGGGATTGGGGCTCCCGCTAAGATAGCGTTGAACATGTGGAGCAGCCTTGGGGCAAGTAATTCTGAGAATTTCTTATAGTAGAGCCCTGAAAAGCCATCCGGACCTGGTGCCTTTGAAGATTTGAGTTCTTTGATAGCCTGTGAAACTTCTTCCAATGTGAAGTCAGTACACAGCTTGTTGCTTTCGCTCTCTGTTAATCTCTCTAGTTTTGAGCTGGCTAAGAAATCTCTTAGAGCCTTGCTCGTTTTGCTGTTATGTGCCACTTTCTTCCCATCATATAAGGAGCCATAGAAAGAGCCAAATTCTTCTACTATCTTTTGGGGGTTGGATGTGTGGATGTCAGATTTTAAGCGTAAAGCTTGGATATTAAACTTAGATTGTCTATCTTTTAGCGCACGGGCTAGCATCGTATCCGGCCTGTTAGCTTTTTCATAAAACTTCCTCTTTGACCAGCTTAGTGAGTTGTCGGCCCTGGAAGTTAATAACATGTTTAGTTCAATTTTGGTATCTTTTAATGTCTGAAGTGTTTGTTTGTTTGGGTGAGACTTGTGAGATACTAGTAGAGAGTGGAGTTTGTCTTGGAGAATAATAATTTTAGCGTCTCTCTCCCGTTTTCTTTTAACGGTGATGCTGATTAGTAGACCCCTCAGTGTAGCTTTGTGAGCTTCCCAAAGAGTAATATGGGATTCCACAGAGCCTGTGTTAAGTTTAAAGTATTGATCAATATCTTGACCTATAGCATCACAGAGTGCGGGTATCTTTAGGATTGATTCATTTAGTTTCCAGTTCGCCCCTGGTCTAAAGGCCTGAATTTTAGTGCACCGTAGCTCTATAGGTGCATGGTCGGACCATGAAATATCATGGATCTCAGAACGAGCGACCATAGGGACCAGTTGACCCGAAATGAAGAAGTAGTCGATTCTGCTATATGTTGTGTGTGGATGGGAGTAAAAAGTATAATCCTTACTCGTCGGGTGTGTCTCTCTCCAAATGTCCACTAGTTGGTTGTCTTTTAGGTTTTTAAGTAGGGAGGAGTGAGCTTTTTTGTTGTCTGAGTCCTTTCCCCCTGATCTATCTAGGGAAGCTTGTATTACTATATTGAAATCACCTGCGAGGATTATGCTGCCTTGGGATATTGAGCGCAGAATTCGGAAAAATTTATTGAAGAATGCAGCATCTTGTACACATGGGGCATATAGGGATGCTAAGGTGATATGTTGTTCGTGTATAGTACCTACAAGGATTAGAAAACGTCCTTCCGCGTCTTTTTTCACTGTTTTGGCTACGAATGGAGTTTTATTGCTAAAGAGTATAGCTACACCGCCTTTTTTGGTGGGCGCCGAAGCTGTATAGAACTGGGAGAAGCCCTTGTCTAGGAATTTAGGTGTATTGTTTTTACTAAAGGAGGAGCAATATTTCAGCCTGTTTTCGTCTATAATCAGAGAAGGCTAGTCTTCTTTTAATTGGGCTATTAAAGCCTTTAACGTTGTGTGAGATTAAGTTTAATGCCATTGTGCAATAGGGAAGAGGTACGATGTGTCGTATGATGGGTACTTACTGTTATCAATGCCCGAAGTGGTCTTAGCTTTGTCTTTTTCTGCCCGCGTCTGGAGCGTGACCCTTGGATCCCGGAGTCTTAGGAGTGTGGTTGGGGGGGGAGGGGGGGGAGAGGTTGGACATACTGGGAAAGCTACATGGGGGAAAGAGCAAAATAAATTAAGTAATGTGCAACATATGCAAAGTAAAAAAAGGTAGGGGAAAAAAGGGAAGACAAGAGCTCGCCTCGGGGGCCCCCGAGGACGGCTCCTGCGCCTAGAGGGAGGGACTTCAAAAATGGAGTCAGATCTCCCTAGGTCTTGAGGTTGGTCCCGTAAACTAGGGGACCAGGTTAGAGAAGGCATATGCCACGACAAGGCTGGGCCCGCCGGCACTCCTCTATTGGAAAAACAAATCAAACTTGCGGCAAATAGCTCGAACATATTAAACAGGTATTAAACAGATTATATACCCTAAACTGTGAACTGTAAGTACAGAATATTGGCTCTTTCTGTAGGTGAGTGTAAAGCGTCTTGCGAAAACCGCCCAGATCCCGCCAGAGTCTTTGAGCCCAGACCTCCTACAGCTATGATTAATCCCGATTGGGAGAGTAGCCTAGGTAACTGGAGTATGTATTAAAATATATTGTCAGTCATCTGGCTCCGCCTAAGTATACATAAACCTACCGCTGGATAAACAAGCATGTGTATACATACTAAAATATGGGGGAATGAACGCGAGGGGGGACACCTAAGGACTGAATATAGTGATAGCTGCTTATTGTGGGATCAGTACTGATAGTAAAATTTCCTGCAATAGAAAATGTAGTTATTGTGTAAGTAATGAGTTAAGGATTGGATTATATATTTTGGAAGCCTTGGGGAGTATAGTTCCTGAAGAGATTCCCAACCCATCTGCGATGCAGTCGAAGAGAGAGTGTGCCTCCTCGGATCTCTTCCTGCTAGGTAAAAGCCGAATGTTTCGGCTATATTGTGGTGATGAGCCAGGATCAAAGTATATATCTATACATATATATGTGCATAAATGCACTCTTACATGTACACATACATACGTATCCACATATATACATCACACACATCACACACATCCCCGCACATACAAACTCACACATATATACATACATCTGCACATATATATTCATACATAGGCAAACCTATACATATACATATATACTCACACATACATACACATACAGACATATAAACGCATATATACGCTCATGTACATACATATATACATACATATCCATACATGCACACATACACACATACACAGGTACATATATACTCACACATACATATAAACACATATGTGCACATATACATACACACGCACACATATACAAACACATATACTCATATATACACACATATATACATACGCAAAAACGTACACGTGCACACATACATACATACATACGCACATATATATAAACATATATACTCATACATATACATATACATACCTATGTACAAATGCATACATACCCACGCACTCATACTTATATACGAACGCACATATACATACACCCATATACACTCATATGTATATGACTATGTAATGTATTAGATTATTAGTTTATTAGTTTGTTAGTGTGTGGTGTACAGTGTAGGTGTGAGTGAGGTGGATACTGGGGAGAATGCCGCTATGTTGAATTTCTTCTTCTCTCTGCTCGTCTGGCATCCGGCTTCCTCCTTTCAGCTTGGGCTCTTCCTGCATCCGGGTCCTTGATGACGTCAGCGGCATCCAGCGGCAGCCATCTTGGTGGTGGCGTCGGATCACTTTAAGGAAACTCCGATCTCGCGAGACCTCGATGACGTCAGCGGCAGCCATCTTGGTGGTGGCGTCGGATCCCTTAAGGAAACTCCAATCTCGCGAGTCCTCGGTGACGTCAGCGGCATCCAGCGGCAGCCATCTTGGTGGTGGCGTCTGATCACTCAAGGGAACTCTGATCCCGCGAGAGGGAGCAGCGCGACGGCGACGTCATACCTGGCTTCGCGCCATCCTCACTGCAGCTCCCGCGCCGGACCAGGGAGGATCAGGGAAAGATGGTTGCCGCTCGAAAGTGGTGTGCGGCTCAACTCCAGGCGGCGATCAGGATTTTGAGAGCGTAGGTAGGTCGGGACAGTGGCGGGGAGGGGTATTCTGCGCCAACAGTTCAGAATTTGTATCAGGAATCAGGGAAGCTGGTTTATTCTGATCCTGATGCCTCAGGGGCAGTCATCCCCTTAGGTTTGTTGGTTCCCACTTTGGACCAGGAGGGGCTGGTAGATGTGGACGGGGGGTTTGGTAATGGGGAACCCGGTGTGCTTCGGGTGGTTCTGGGGATGCCTAATTTGGTTAGGAAACTCTCCCCATCCTCCGGATTCTTTAGTGTATGGGCTACTCCGTTCTTGCTGCTAAGAAGGGCACAGGGAAACAGCCACCTATATTTAATGTTGTTGTCTCTCAGTACACGTGTGGTGGGGGTCAGGGCTCTTCTCTTCATAAGGGTAGCTGGGGCCAGGTCTTGGTATACCTGAAGCTTAACTCCTTCAAACTCCAGTGACCTGGCCTCTCGGGCAATTCTGCACACTTCTTCCTTTGTGCGGAAGTGGTGAAATCTGGTGACAATATCCCTGGGGGGGTCCCCGCTCTGCGGTTTCCCACGGAGAGCTCTGTGGCAGCGGTCTAGCCTTAACTCTGCCTCCTGTTTGTCCGGGAAGAGGTGCTCTAGCCACCTGTGGGTGAAATCTTCTGGGTTATTGATGCTTTCTGGCACTCCACGTAATCTAATGTTGCATCTCCTGTCACGATTCTCTGCGTCTTCTGCTTTATCCTCCAGGAACTTAACTTTGTCAGTCAGAGAGGATATTTGTTCTTGTTTATGGGAGATGGCAGCCATTGATTCATCAGCCTTTGTTTCAAGAGTGTCAGTTCTTTCACCCAGGGCATCAATGTCTTTCCTGAGGGCCCAAAGTTCAGATTTGAAAAACTTTTTCATATGTGAACAGAATTCTTTTAAGTCCTTTCTTAAGTCCTTTCTGCGAACCACTTCTTCATCTCCTTCATCTTCCGTGAAGGGATCTGCCTCCGGGTCATCCGTAGCAGGGTGGGGGGGAGACACCATTTTATTCTGCTTATCTGCTGGGGGCACTGCTTTCCGCTTGAAATATGTAGAAACTGGCTGGCTTTTGGTGCGGGCAGTTCTGCCTGAGGCCATCTCTGCAGGTTTATAAAGCTTTTGCTGTATAGTGAGCCGGGGAGTGATTGAAATTGCCGCTTTTATTATGTTTAAGAATGCCGACGGGTGAGGAGCTCTGGGATCAGGACTCCATTCACCTTGGTGTAGCTCCGCCTCCTCTCCCGCTACCCTTTTGCCAGGTCTAAACAAACATCCTTGGGGCTAATACACCCTTAACCCACCACCGCTACCCACAATAAAAACAATACACACTACAGCCCCACTACCCACCTCCTAGGCCCTCAATAAACATTAATATATCAAATACACCACCCAACCCCCGTGCCCCCAAGAACCCCTAACATATAGTACATTTTCTTTTTTTATGCACAGGAATTTTACGACATGCCGGAGGTGGCCCTCGGGTGGTACCCGCTGGTACCCGCTGGTGTCCGGGGGTCCCCGCTTGCCTGCAGTACCAATTCTGTGCCCAAAATAAATAAATAAAAAATACATAAATACTTTAAAATAAATACAACCCCACCGCACATTTATAAACAGTAAAGGATAATAATGCATTTGCCCATTTAAAATACAATAAGCAACAGAAATAAAATAAATTCATCTAGCACTCACCCCTGCAATGCCATCCTCATCCTCACCCCGTCCCTGCCCTCCGTTGCTGCAAAAAATACAGAATAATAAAAAGGGACAATATAAAGTCCCCTAACAACTTAATCACCTTATCGGTGAGTAACGCTAGAGTAATTAAGATGTTAACCCACCCTCCCCCACTACCCACCCATGAGGCCTAACCATCCTCTCCCACTACCCACCAGGGAGGCCTACCCACCAACCGTTGGGGACAATACCCCCTTCACCCACCCCCGCTACCCACAATAAAAACACTACAGAGAGCGCCCCCACAATAAACATTACCATATTTAATAAACATTAATACACAACCCACCCACCCCCTGAGCCCCCCATAAAAACATGATTTATTATTTTACATACAGGCTTAATATCCCAGGCCTACGGTAGTCCCTACTGATCCCGATGGGTGTCACAGCCCCCCCCCCCCAGTGCACCAGAGACGGGTGCCCACAGGTGTCTGAGGGTCTCCAAGTGGTCCTCGCTAGGCGCTGTGGGCCTCCAGGTGGCCCCCGCGGGTCACCGTGAGCAACAATGGGGTCCATGGATGGGCCCGCGAGTGTATGGTGGTCCCCAGGTCGTCATCACAGGTGTCTAGGGGCCCTGGGGTGGTCTCAATAGGTTCCCGCAGACTTATGGTACCAGTCCTGTATGTAAAAAAAAAACATGGCCTACATTTAAATACATCAATACCCCCCTGCCCCCTCTCACCACCACCAAACACATGCAGTACAGTAATGGGCAAAATAACTATTATCCAGATATGAATAATAGATTATTTGCCATTATAAAACACATAAACCAGCTTAAATAAAGTAAATAAATACAGTTCTACTAACCACAGCTAATATGAAGGGTGTCCTCGTCAGGCTACAGCAGGTCCCTATCCACTGTTGCCAGAGAAATACATAGCAAATACATTCAAATGTCCCCATACCCGTTAAACACCTTAGCGGTTAATCATCACTATAGTAATTAAGGGGTTAACCCACCCTGCCCCGATACCCACCCTCGAGGCCTAACCACCCTCCCGAGGCAACTACCCCCACCCTTCACCCATTTATTTGCACAGTGGCTTCATCATGCATATATACAGTGTTCAACAATCATATACATTTTCACACCAGGGGCGAGTAGATTTAACCTCCTACCTGACAGTTGATTGGTGCGCGCTCCCAGGCTTTGTGGGCGCGCGGCCAGGCTCTATATGAGCCCGCACCCAACGAGTGGCCATTCTTTTTCCATGGAGGACACAGTAAGTATTATCTGTGCCTTCTCCCCTGTCCCCGGCGCTCCCGCTGCCCACAGTTATGGAGGTGGAAGCGGGGGTGTTCTCCTGTCCCCGGCACTCCCGCTGCCCGCAGTTATGGAGGTGGTAGCGGGGGTGTTCTCCTGTC
Organism: Ascaphus truei; assembly: GCA_036426205.1. Taxonomy (NCBI): domain Eukaryota; kingdom Metazoa; phylum Chordata; class Amphibia; order Anura; family Ascaphidae; genus Ascaphus; species Ascaphus truei. The sequence continues at coordinate 98,755,282 of CM071567.1, forward strand.
CCCGGCGCTCCCTCGTGATAGCCTGCGGGGCGGGAGATGCGAGCGGGGATGCCCCTCAGGTCCCCGCTTCCCGCTGATCCCAGTGACAGCCCGCGGGGCAGGAGATGGGAGCGGGGATGTCCCCTCAGGTCCACGCTTCCCCCCGATCCCTGTGACAGCCCACGGGGCAGGAGATGGGAGCGGAGGTGTCCCTCAGGTCCCCGCTTCCCCCTGTGTAAGGCTGTGGGGCAGGAGATGGGAGCGGGGATGCCCCTCAGGTCCCCGCTTTACCTTGTCACCGTGTGTAAGGCCGCGGGGCAGTAGATGGGAGCGGGGATGTCCCTCAGGTCCCTGCTTCCCCCTTTATAAGGTCGCGGGGCAAGAGATGGGAGCGGGGATGCCCCTCAGGACTCGCTTCCCCCTGTGTAAGGCCACGGGTTAGGAGATGGGAGCAGGGATGTCCCTCAGGTCCCCGCTTCCCCTGTCACTGTGTGTAAGGCTGCGGGGCAGGAGATGGGAGTGGGGATGTCCCTCAGGTCCCCGCTTCCCCCCCAATCCCGTGTGCGGGAGATGGGCGCGGGAGGGGGGGTGAGTGGGGAGCGTGGTGGTGGTGCTGGTCGCGGCCTTAACTCCTCCCCCCCTGTGTGTGTGTGTGTGTGTGTGTGTGTGTGTGTGTGTGTGTGCTCCGCGCTCCCCACACAGAGCACTCTCTCCCCTCAGGGAGTCCCTGGACACACAAAACAATCCTGCCTTACCGGCCTCCGTGGCTCCCCGCCCCTACTGCCATCGCGGAATCACTCCCCTCTGTGATTCCTCTGCTCCTCCCGCGCACACACCTGCACCATCAACTGGCTCGGTCCACGTGCGTACACGCGTTACGGAGCACGCTCATTCTGCACACTCTTCTTCCCGTCCCCCGGACCTCAGGCTCCGCCCCCGCATGCCGCACGGGCATACTCAGGTTACCAACAAAACTCACCTTTCCTGTTATGCCTGCACCAATCTGCAGTGTCTCCCTGTAGCTCTTCCTGTCCCGCCTCCGTTCCTAATTGGACCTTCCTGCTTTATCTAGCTCCTCTCTGCTCTCAGTCTTTGCTCGACATACAGTGGCGGCCGACCTGAGTCTAAGTCGGCTAGATCCGCGGCTCTCAGATTATCCTGGTTAGGTGCGGTTTTCTGTTTGTTTCGCCCGGAGTGAACTGCGTTATCTTCGCGCTCGTGATTTTAGTATTTTGTCCTCGCCGTCTGCAATACTGCAATGCCGTGTAAAAACTCAGGGGGGCGTTTGCGAGCTGTTGTCTTGGAAGTCTAAGACCTTCGCGGTTCAACCTATGTCAGTACACAGTCTGTGTATGCGCACGCAGTAATTGTACATTTGCATATTTAAAGTATACATGCATTTGCAGTGCTGTGCTGCTGTACAGTATGTCTCATTGAAAATTGTTGAAACGCATAGGCGTGTACAGTACTGTAACAGTGTCACATTTCGGCATATACAGCGCTCTCCCCTCACTCAGGATAATTAACTGCACTGCAGGGTATTTAAACTTTTTATCTTCTCTAAAATACAGTACATCGCTCCCACACCATTCCTTTGAACGTGTGTCTGGTTTCAATCACATTCCTACTTGACAGCAGGTGATTACTATGCATACGCCTGTTACTTCGCCCACCACTGCTTGCTTGCTTGAGTGAGTGACCAAATGTTTTTTTTTTTAAATGTTGTTCGAATTTTTTTTTTTTTTTTCTCCACAAGCCTGCAAAAACCATCTTACTCTATTACGATATTCAATCTGTGCTGTAGCTTTTGACTGCGACCCTGTGCATTTGACTGCACATGGTTGATTTGTGTGCTTTTTACGTTGTGTATTTGGGGGTGTATTATTATGATGAACTGTCTTTTGAAATTAAAATATGTCTTTATCTTTGAAATTTATGCAGCTGTACCCTGTTGCCCCCTCTCCCATGAACACACTCAAGGCTAGCTTAAGGAAATTCCACGGAGTCGTTCATTTTCTGAATCTTGACATTGTGTTCTTAATCCGTCCATAGCCGAGCTATAAAGCCTCACTGCGCCTGCATGTAATCCTTTTTGAGATGGGAGCTAACTGCTTACTGTGCATGACTCACCCAACCCCCCCTCTCCACAGAGTCGTTCATTTTCTGAATCTTGACATTGTGTTCTTAATCCGTCCATAGCCGAGCTACAAAGCCTCACTGCGCCTGCGTGTAATTCTCTTTGAGATGGGAACTTTGAGGCTTTGTTTAAGGCAACGCTTTGGAAAATCCCTTCTCGAATTTGATTTGCACAGAGCATCACCTCTCTATACGCCTGTGTGTAATCCTCTTTCGGATGGGAGCTAGTTGTTCATGCGCCTTTAACTTTACCCACCACTGCTTGCTTGAGTGCCCCCCCAAAAAAATTTTTAATTATGATTTTTTAACTTTTATTTTATCCACAAGCCTGCTAAAAAATCTTGATATTACGATATTCAATTTGTGCGTTTGCCTGCACATGGTTGATTTGTGTGCTTTTTTTCTACTGTATTTGGGGGTGTAGGAATCACATTACAGAACTATGATGAACTGCCTTTTGAAATTACTGTACTCCACTCTATGTAATTTCTTTGAACTGCTGCACAACTAATCCTTCATCCCTCCCCCACACACACACAAACTTTTATCGACAGACAACTCCACAGAGTCATTAATTTTCTGAAGTTAGTCATTGTTTTTTTAATCCGTCCCTAGCCGAGCGTCAATCGCCTCACTGCGCCTGCGTGTACTCTAATCCTCTTTGAGATGGGAGCTTGCTGCTTACTGCACATGAGTCACCCAACACCCCTCCACAGAGTCGTTACTTTTCTGAATATTGCCATTCCATTGTGTTCTTAATCCGTCCATAGCCGAGCTACAAAGCCTCACTGCGCCTGCGTGTAATCCTCTTTGAGATGGGAGCTAGCTGATTACTGCACATGACTCACCCCCCCCCCCCCCCCAACCATTTGAGGCTTGTTTACAGTAACATTTTGGAAAATCCCTTCTCGAATTTGAAATGTAAATCTGATTTGCACAGCATTGTGAGAATTGAGAGTTAAAAAAACATTAACTGATTCATGTTGTTTTGTCATTCATTCTTATTCATTGGTGTACTGTGGGTGGGGGGGTGGTTATTGTCAATGATCATGATTAGCAGGAATGTAAATAAATATTTATTTTATTTTATCAGGAACCAAAAAATACAAATAATACATAATGCAGTCTTTATTAAGTTCTTCTGGCAGATTGAAATTGGATAAAAATTTAGAAAACATTTGTAAAACATGGATAAACATGAATAATGCACATTTATAAGAATATTATTTAATAATATATACTGTAATGTATAATATATTATATACATATATATATATATATATATATATATATATATATATAGTAATATTATTTTTTCCGTCTTTATCTTGTTCCTCATTCTGTGTACAGTACAGTACTGTAGTTCATCGAGAGAGGAGAGGTTTTGTGTACATCATTACTGCTGTTTAAATACTGTACATTTGACTGTACAAACATATTAGACTGGACACAACACCCCACCTCCCCCCAGGCCACACTTTTTTCCTGTAACGACAACAAAATAAAAAAATAGTGCAGTTATGTGCGTACTGTATTATGGCATTGTGTGATGTGTAGTACTACTGTACAGTAGATGGCTGGTGCTGCTTTCTCTGGAAAGAAAAAAATTGAGCAGTTAGTAGGCAGTTACTGTACTACTGTCAAACTAGTCTATACTGGAACTACAGTATACTCTGACTACTGTTAAATACTATGTAACCAGATGGATGGTGCTGCACTCTCTTTAAAGAAAAAACTGTAACTGCTGTATACTCTGACTATTAGGAACGAAAAAATCTGTGCCATACTTACCTGTATCATACTGTACTTACAATACTACAGTACAGTACTACTTTCCTGATGCTTGCCCATTACGCACGATCACAATGGGCAACACAGTCGCAATATGGTCTATATATTTATTGCAGCGTTCCACGGTGAGTACATCGTTCCAAAAACTCATTATGCCTTTCAACAACTCGTCCTTTTTGGAGGGCTTCACCACTTTCCGGATATGGTCCTTCAGCTGATGCCAGACCATTTCGATTGGATTGAAGTCTGGCGATCTGTCATTGGAAAAAAGGACAATTAGTTTAAGAGATACAATACACAGTAAAAACAGTGGGAAAAAATGAGACACGGTTACCGCACTTACTCCGCTGGCGTCTTCACCCAGTTGATACCGCACTCAAGGATATGCGCTGTTGACGCGTTGTGCTTCGGATCGTTGTCCTGGTAGAAACGGTGACCATCCGGGAACTCGCGTGTGATGTATTGCACTATCTCAGGGACAATGTTGTCTTGGAAGAAAGCTTTATTCATGATTCCTATAGCAAGAAAAGAAAAGTGCTCAAAAAAATGCACAATAGTACAGTACAGTGCATACAGTGAGGCTACACTAGTAAAGTACAGTGCATAAGGCTACATTATATTTTATATATTTTATCTTCAAAGATGGCAATGCATCCCGGTCCACGCCTGGAGATGGCACCCCACACATGCAGCTTTATGGGGTGTTTTGGCCGCGGCTTCAAAGATTTGCGGCCATTTTTGTGGAATGCAAAGGTTGCAAATCTCTCCAGCGACACAGTAGACTCGTCAGTGAAGATGCAATCCTGGAAAGTTTCTCCACTGTCGATCCATGCCTGGGCCTGGACCACTCTTTTTATTTTTTTTACGTCCCGTATCATGGGGTACGCTCTGTAATGACAAGGAATAAATAATTTTAGCGGTACAGTACAGTTTCCTAAACAACACTTTTACCTCCTGTACTGTCTGTACAGTACTAACTCCACGTCCATATTTCCATCCAATGCCGCGTCTCATCTTCTTTATGCTTGTCTCGGATACAGTGAGATTGGGATTGTCCTGCAGAGTGTATTTGACCCTTAATGCACTCTTATCATCATTCTCCTCACTTATTTGGTCCACCAGAAGAGTTGTTTCCCTACAATGTAAAGAAAACAAAATCCGGTAAGTAAAAATATAAATATACAAATATATATACAGTTGTAATATAAATATAAATAGAAAAATTCTAATACTGTTATATAAATATAAATAGAAAAAATAACTATACTGTTGTAATATAAATATAAATATACAAAATATATAACTTGTTTTATATAAATATAGAAAATATATATACAGTTGTATATAAATATAAATATACATAATAATATTATCTGGTTGTTTATATAAATGATAATGAAAAAATATGAAGAGGGGGGGAAAGAAGAAAGAGAAAAGACATGAAAAAAAAGGGAGAACGCAAAAGGCACCAAGGGTAACAAACGCGTAAGTATTTTATACAACTCTACATTTTTTTTATATCAAATAATGTACTGTAGATCTACAGTACTTTATCAATATTTGTGTATTTCTGTAGATTTATATTACAACAGTATATATTTTTTTTATTTTATATTTATAAACAACAGATATATATTATGTATATTATATTTATATTACAACTGTATTATATTTTCTAATTTATATTAAAACAAGTATATATATTTGTATATTTATATTTTATATTACAACAGTATAGTTATTTTTTCTATTTATATTTATTATAACAGTATATAATTTTTTCTCTTTATTTTAATTACAACTGTATATATATTTGTATATTTATATTTTTACTTACCGGATGTTGTTTTCTTTACATTGTAGGGAAACAACTCTTCTGGTGGCACAATAAGTGAGGAGAATGTGATAAGAGTGCATTAAGGGTCAAATACACTCGCAGGACAATCCCAATCTCACTGTATCCGAGACAAGCATAAAGAAGATGAGACCGGCATTGGATGGAAATATGGACGTGTGATGTTAGTACTGTACAGTACAGGAGGTAAAGTGTTGTTTAGGAAACTGTACTGTACGCTAAAATTATATTCCTTGTCATTACAGAGGTACCCCATGATAAGGGACGTACGTAAAAAAAAAAAAAGAGTGGTCCAGGCCCAGGCAGGATCGACAGTGGGAAACTTTCCAGGATTGCTCTCACTGACGAAGCTACTGTGTCGCTGGAGAGATTTGCAACCTTTGCATTCCACAAAAATGGCCGCAAATCTTGAAGCCGCGGGCCAAAACACCCCATAAAGCTGCATGTGTGGGTGCCATCTCCAGGCGTGGACCGGGGGAGCATTGCCATCTTTGAGAAAATATATAAATATAATGTAGCCTTATGCACTGTACTTTACTAGTGTAGCCTCACTGTATGCACTGGTACTGTACTATTGTGCATTTTTTTTGAGCACTTTCTTTTCTTGCTATAGGAATAATGAATAAAGCTTTTTCCCAGACAACATGTCCTGAGATAGTGCAATACCTCACACGCGAGTTCCCCGATGGTCACCGTTTCTACCGGGACAACGATCCAAGCACAACGCGTAAACAGCGCATATCCTTGAGTGCGGTATCAATGGGTGAGAAGCCAGGGGTAGTAAGTGCGGTAACCGGTGTCTCATTTTTTCCCACTGTTTTAACTGTGTATTGTATCTTTAAATAATTGTCCTTTTTTCCAATGACAGATCGCCAGACTTCAATCCATCGAATGGTCTGGCATCAGCTGAAGGACCATATCCGGAAAGTGGTGAAGCCCTCCAAAAAGGACGAGTTGTTGAAAGGCATAATGAGTTTTTGGAACGATGTACTCACACGTGGAACGCTGCAATAAATATATAGACCTATGCGAGTGTTGCCCATTGTGATCGTGCGTAATGGGCAAGCATCAGGAAAGTAGTACTGTACTGTAGTATGTAAGTACAGTATGATACAGGTAAGTATGGCACAGATTTTTTCGTCCAATAGTCAGAGTATACAGCAGTTACAGTTTTTCTTTAAGAGAGTGACAGCACAATCCATCTGGTTACATAGTATTTAACAGTAGTCAGTATAACTGTAGTTCCAGTATAGACTAGTTTGACAGATTAGTACAGTAAATGCCTACTAACTGCTCAATTTTTTCTTTTCAGAGAAAGCAGCACCAGCCATCTACTGTACAGTAGTACTACACATCCACACTGCCATAATACAGTACGCACATAACTGCACTATTTTTTTATTTTGTGTGTACAGGAAAAAAGTGTGGCCTGGGGGGAGGTGGGGTGTTGGTCCAGTCTATTTTGTACAGTCAAATGTACAGTATTTACACAGCAGTAATGATGTACACAACAACCTCTCCCTCTCGATGAACTACAGTACTGTACTGTACACAGAATGAGGAACAAGATAAAGACGGAGAAAAAAATTAATATTACTAATATATATAGATTATATAATATATGATAATGTATTAAATATTATACATTACAGTATATATATAAATAATATTCTTATAAATGTGATTATTCATGTTTATCATGTTTTTACAAATGTTTTCTAATTTTTATCCAATTTCAATCTGCCAGAGAACTTAATAAAGACTGCATTATGGATTATTTGTATTTTTTGGTTCTGAAAATAAATAAATATTTATTACATTCCTGACTAATCATGATCATTGACAATAACCACCCCCCCACCCACAGTACACCAATGAATAAGATGAATGACAAAACAACATGAATCAGTTAATGTTTTTTTTACTCTCAATTCTCACAATGCTGTTGCAAATCAGATTTACATTTCAAATTCGAGAAGGGATTTTCCAAAATGTTACTGTAAACAAGCCTCAAATGGTTGGGGGGGGGGGGGGGGGGGTGAGTCATGTGCAGTAATCAGCTAGCTCCCATCTCAAAGGGATTACACGCAGGCGCAGTGAGGCTTTGTAGCTCGGCTATGGACGGATTAAGAACACAATGGAATGGCAATATTCAGATAAAGAATAAGACTTGTGGAGGGGGGTTGGGTGACTCAGTGCAGTAGCAGCAAGCTCCCATCTCAAGGGATTAGAGTACACGCAGGCGCGAGTGAGGCGATTGACGCTCGGCTAGGGACGGATTAAAAAAACAATGACTAACTTCAGAAAATTAATGACTCGTGGAGTTGTCTGTCGATAAAAGTTGTGTGTGTGTGGGGAGGGATGAAGGATTAGTTGTGCAGCAGTTCAAAGAAATTACATAGAGTGGAGTACAGTAATTTCAAAAGCAGCAGTTCATCATGTTCTGTAATGTGATTCCTACACCCCCAAATACAGTAGGAAAAAAAAGCACACAAATCAACCATGTGCAGGCAAACGCACAAATTGAATATCGTAAATCAAGATTTTTTAGCAGGCTTGTGGATAAAAAAAGTTAAAAAATCATAATTAAAAATTTTTTTGGTGGGGGCACTCAAGAAGCAAGTGGTGGGGTAAGTAAAGGCGGCATGAAACAACTAGCTCCCATCCGAAAGAGGATTACACACAGGCGATATAGAGAGGTGATGCTCTGTGCAAATCAAATTCGAGAGGGATTTTCCAAAGCGTTCCTTAAACAAAGCCTCAAGTTCCCATCTCAAGAGAATTACACGCAGGGCAGTGAGGGCTTTGTAGCTCGGCTAGACGGATTAAGAACACAATGTCAGATTCAGAAATGAACGACTCTGTGGAGAGGGGGGTTGGGTGAGTCATGCACAGTAAGCAGTTAGCTCCCATCTCAAAAAGGATTACATGCAGGCGCAGTGAGGTTAAGCTCGGCTATGGACGATAAGAACACAATGATCAAGATTCAAGGAAAATGAAGCGACTCCGTGGACATTTCCATTAGCTAAGCCTTGGAGTGTGTCCATGGGAGAGGGGGCAACAGGGTACAGCTGCATAAATTTCAAAGAGTAAAGACATATTTTAATTGCAAAAGACGTTCATCATATAAATACACCCCCAAATACACAACGTAAAAAGCACACAAATCACCATGTGCAGTCAAGCACAGGGTCGCAGTCCAAAAGCTACAGCACAGATTGATATAGTAATAGAGTAGAGATGGTTTTTGCAGGTTGTGGGAAAAAAAAAAAAAAAATTCGAACAACATTAAAACAAAAAAACATTTGGTCACTCCCTCAAGCAGCAAGCAGTGGTGGGCGAGAAAGATATTAACAGCGTATGCATGTAATCACCTGCTGTCAAGTAGTGAATGTGATTGAAACCAGACACACGTTTCAAAGAATGGTGTGGGAGCAGATGTACTGTATTTTAGAGAAGATAAAAAGTTAAATACCCCTGCAGTGCAGTTAATATATCCTGAGTGAAGGAGGGAGGCGCTGTTGTATATGGCCGAAATGTGACACTGTTACGTACTTACCACGCCTATGCGTTTCACACAATTTTCAATGAGACATACTGTACAGCAGAACAGCACTGCAAATGCATGTATTTTAAATATGCAAATGTACAATACTGATGCGTATAACAGATGTGTACTGACATAGGTTGAACCGCGAAGGGTTCTTTAGACTTCATAGACAAAAGCTCGCAAACGCCCCCCTGAGTGTTTTACACGGCATTGCAGTATTGCAGACCGGCCGAGGACAAAATACTAAAATCACGACGGCGAGATAAACGCAGTTCCTCGGGCGTAAATCAAAACGAGAAAACCGCACCTAACCAGGATAATCTGAGACGGCCGCGGATCTAGCCGACTTAGACCTCAGGTCGGGCAGCCACTGTATGGTCGAGCACAAAGACTGAGAGCAGAGAGGATCTAGATAAAGCAGGAAGGTCCAATTAGGAAACGGAGGCGGGACAGGAAGGCTCAGGGAGACACTGCAGATTGGGTGCAGGCATAACAGGAAAGTGAGTTTTGTTGGTAACCTGAGTATGCCGTGCGGACATGCGGGGCGGAGCCTGAGGTTCCGGGGGACGGGAAGAAGAGTGTGCAGAATGAGCGTGCTCCGTAACGCGTTACGCACGTGGACCGAGCCAGTTGATGGTGCAGGTGTGTGCGCGGGAGGAGCAGAGGAATCACAGAGGGGAGTGATTCCCGATGGCAGTAGGGGCGGGGAGCCACGGAGGCCGTAGGCAGGATGTTTGTGTGTCCAGGGACTCCTGAGGGGAAGAGTGCTCTGTGTGGGAGCGCGGAGAATGCCGATTCCTGACAGTAACCCTCTTCAGGAATGGCCTAGGACGGTCCATGAACGGTTTCTCTGTGGAACTTTTTCCTGAAGGACTTAGAAGGGCCAGGGCATGAATTTCCTTTAAAAGGTACCCAGGATCTCTCTCCAGTGCCAAAGCCCTTCCATGCATCAAGAACTGGAGCTGACCCTGGATAGGTGAGAATCCAAAGAGAGTGACTTCGTATTCCTCGTTATTTGGACAGTAATGGGGTCCGTTTTACGAGTCTGATCCGGAAAAGAAGTGACTGGTGATAGAATGGTTTTAAGAGGGACACTGAAAGACATTGGGAATCTTCATACTGGTGGTAGTTGGAAGCCGGAATGCCACAGGATTGATTTGTTTCACAATAGGAAGGGACCCAGGAACTTAGGTGCCAAGTTGGGAGATGGTACCTTGATGTGGATATTTGTAGAGGAGAGCCATACAAATCCCCTGTCTTGTAACTGGGTGCCGAACGACGACGACGATCGGGCGCCTGTAGTTTCGATCTGCGGGAGAGTCGAGAAGGTAGACTGAATCCTAGGACCATGCAGTTTGGAGAGTGAAGAAATGCGTTCATCTACGGCTGGAACTCCAGAAGGGATGTTGGATAGATGGGTAGACAGGGAGGTGGAACCCATAATTTATAAAGAAGGGGGCGACACCCGGGTGGCTTCGTTTTTTGCAGAATTGACAGCGTACTCTGCCCAAGAAGGAAGGAGTTTAGCCCAATCATCCTAGGAATCGGATATGAACATTCAGTTATTTCTCCGGGATTGATTCTCTCTGTTTGTCCATTGGATTGTGGATGATAGGCCGGAAGAGAAAGAAGAAGAGATGCCCAATCTCTGGTGAAAGTTCTCCAAAATTTGGATACGAATTGAAACCTCTGTCAGAAACAATGACGAAAGGAATCCCATGAATCCGGAAAATTGCTCCGTAAAAATATCAGCAAGGGCGGTCTGTTTTTTCCGTGTGCATGATAGCTCACGGTGGTTGCTGGCACAACGAGGCCAGAAGTAGGTAACCAGCGTTGGATAGCAGCAATTCGGTGTCCGCTCGTGTACATCTCCTTAATTCGCATGCTGAGATCCTTGGAAATCTTTTTAACAGCCATTGCTGCGAGTAGAAAGAAATACAAACACAAGAATGTATATTCGATGTTTAGTCAATGTGTATTCAATGTGCAGTGAATCCACAAAATGGATGGTGTATTTATACGGTAATGACTCACATTAGATTACGTCCACTTTCAACACCTGTACCTCGCCGCCATGCATAAAAGGTTACACACTTTATATAGCCCACCACTCGATGATCTTTATCTGAACTTGCCCTTGTCCAGATACAGCATTATGCCATCTGCTTCCATGGATCAACCCCGATTCTACAGACGCAGGAATCCACTCGCCTCTGCCATGCCTGTCATGCAGAAAACGCGAAAGGTGGTTGCCGTTTCCACGCCAAGGCAAAAGCGACAGGCTAAGGCCAATAAAGGGTACCCTAACCCCTGGTGGACTCAATGAATGTTTGGACACTAGTACTTTGGTGTAATTACCCAGCTTTGGTATCATTGACTCTACTTTCCCCATTCCTCTGTCCAAATCAGTTTGCCTCCTCTTCCCCCCCCCCCATCACAGTTCTTTCTTTTCCTATTTCCCTCTCCTTTCCCTATCCTTCCACTCCCTATTCCCATTCTCTTTCCCTACTCTTTTCCAACCCACCCTTTCCCCCCTTCCCCCACCCTCTTTCCCCCCTCCCTCTCCCCTTTCCTTCCCCCCTTTTCCCTCTCCCTTTTCTCTTTCTCTTTCCCTCTTTTCTCCCCCTTCACCTCCCCCCTCTTTTCCTATTTCTTTTTCCCCCTTGTCCCTATCTCTTCCCACCATTCCCATGCATTTCCTCTTTTTCTCCACTCCTTTTTTAGTCCTATAATATTTAGAGTTTTTATAGAGTTTTAGCCTTGAAGTCTACATTTATGATTGAGTCAATCACATTGAAATCATGTGGGTAAAAAATATCCCCCCCTTTTCATTTTAGTTGGGGTATAAGAATTTATATTATTGCTATTGAATAAGCATTTTATATGCTTCCTCATGTGGTTGTATTGATTTGGTCATTACTCCTTTATATACATAATTATACATGTATATATTCCACTGTATATTTAATGGAGTTTTTTTTAAATTTATTTTTATTTTTATGGAATGATGAGTGACCTGGGTTATGTGTATTAGTATATACATATGGACATATTTTTATATTCATTATTTAATATATAATTTTTAATGTGATTTTTTTATTGTAAATATTATAATTGAGGGTCCTTCATTGTTTGTGTATTGTGTATGTATGTTGGACATGATTTTATGTGTCCATTTGCATGCACAAGCACACACATGTTAAGTATTTTATTATTGTGTGTTGTAATCATCATTATTATAATTTATTATCATTTATCATTTATCATCTTACATTTCTATTTTTGTTTGTGATTTAGTTTTGTTTATACGATATATGATTATTATTATCAATTACTTGTGGTTTATATGCCTATAAATATAGTGTATTTTGTGCAGCAGGGATGGTTACGGGCATCTCCATTGGCTAATCGCCGGTGTCTTAGCTTTTCTGTATAGGCACTGACGATTGGCCGCTGGTCGCTCCTTTGACCACTCCCCTTGATGTAGGTGTGCCTATAAAAACCGAGCTCTCAACCATGTTGGTATTCCCTTTGAAAAAGTCACTGTAGTGACGAAACGCGTCAGGGTACGTCACCACGACACTACGTCATCACACAGTGCGCACTCTACGGCCGGAGAGCGCATGGAGCTGATCTGAGGCTGATAACTATAAATCGCATTACAAGCAGAGAGACAGCGTTTTCAATCATCCAAATTGCTGGAGGTGAACCGGATTGGATATTGATCCACTGATGTGTTCCAGGACGGTGTTGCCTTGTTGGTGGTGATAATATCACAATCCGCTTTTAATTCTTGTACTTTTGTGAGTGTCCTTAATCCCCTTATCCTCTTTTTTATCATTAAATTTACTTTTTTACACTAAGGGACGTGCTCTCTCTCTCTGTCTCTGTCTCTGTCTCTGTCTCTGTCTCTGTCTCTGTCTGTCTCTCTGTCTCTGTCTCTGTCTCTGTCTGTCTCTGTCTCTGTCTCTGTCTGTCTCTGTCTCTGTCTCTGTCTCTGTCTGTCTCTACACACACACACACACACACACACACACACACACACACATACAGTCAAATACACACACACACACACAGAGACACACTGTCTCTTTAAGGGAGCTTGCTCTCGCAAGCTGGAAGCAAAAGCAGGAAGCAGAGACAGGGAGAAGAGCTGCCAGATGCCGGGTAAGTGCTGTGTGCTGTGTGCTGTTGCTGCTGCCCCACTGGGTCTGGGAACGATGGGAGAGTTCTCAGCTTTCTCCCTCTGGTGGGCACAGTACCACCACAAAAAAAAAAAATTGTTTCTGCGACCTTGTTTATAATGCGGATGGTCGCGGGTGGCCCCTGAGGACCACACTATAATGGGGTTAAGCTGTATATATACACACAAATTAATTTTGTATTGTATTTGTATTTCCCCCATCCTATGGAAGATATGGCGGCTATGGTGTGTGTGGTACGTTACCTGTGGCTCACAGAAGGCCTGAATCTCTGCCGCTGGGAGCCTAGGGTGTATCTGATACTCATGGTGACATCACATCCACCTGCAAGGGATCCCGACTTGGCGGGTTGAACCCTTACAGGAACAACAATAAAACATGCACACAAATATATGCCAACAACATTTACTGAACACAATAATATTGGTACCCTGTACCCCACAGTAATATAGCCTCAAACTGGATACATACAGTGAGTGTCCCCAGAATACATTGGGTGCCAGGCACCAATTCCCTGATGTCCCTTTCCCAATGTCAAGGCCCACCCAAAGTGTTGGAGATTGCGCTATCCCGTGGAGTGTTGGTGCACTTAGTTAGGTACCTGCCCATGGCTCCAGCACCCAGGTAATGCATAATAACAGAGAGGATCTGTCTGATCCAACATTGCCGTACACGATGGCGTCCGCCTCCGCGTGGGGTGAAATCTGGCGTAGATAATATCACCTTACCATCTTTACCATGCAGCTGGTCTGGTCCCAGAACACAGGCTGCAGTCACCGCATGGCGTCTCACCGGTGCTGTACCTGACTATACTGACTTCAGTACCGACACACTTTATTGAAGTGTGGTCGGTACCGCAAGCCGGGACATCTCCCGGCTTGCTAGTGGCCGCCCCTCGGCGTGCCGCGCGTCATAGACGCGCGGTCACGCGTCATCGGGAGCGTGCGCCCCCTGCACGCGTGTCCAGGGGCTCCCCGAGGGAGCCCTGGTGTCCCGCGATCGCGGGACAGCAGCAGGGTGTGCCGGGGGACCCGGCGGACCCGGCAGCGGTAGGGAGAGCGCCCCGATCGGAGGGCGCTCTTCCGCTGCTTCGGCGCGCGCCCGTCACACTCGGGCGCGCGCCAGGCTACTGCTGCGGCACAGAACGGGCAAATGCTCGAATAAACTGTGCCGCAGCAGTATATGCGGCTACTGGGGAAAGGTCCCTGACTATGGGCTTTCCCTATAGCAGCCACAAGCTGCAATAAACACATTTATTACCGGGATCATATGATTGATAAAAGCAAGGAGGTGAAATAAATTGTAATTTATTCCACGAAAAGACATACACACAATGTTCCACAATTACAGTCAAAATACACTTACTGGAACGGGAGCAAATGAACTAATTTGTTTCCAGAACAAAATGTTGAAAAATAAAGTCTTTAGGAGCAATTTCCCAGGAGCTGGAGTTACTCGCGAAACGGCTTGGAACTGTCCTCTGTCAGCGGTGCAAGTCACAACCGCTGCTTCCTTCGTTCTGCCACCACGATAATGGCACTTGGAATCTTGGTATCTTACAAAGTCTTATGCATCTTAGGTGAAAACTTATAGAACTGATTCCTGATGGGCTGCAGGAATTCTTTTAGGGTTCAGAACCCTACACCTAACAAGTGCAGCCAATCTCTCTGTGGGAATAACTTTTCCGACCTAACCCAGAGATGTCAAAACTTCAGACACCTGGCAGAGGGGGCTTCTCATTCTGCTAAGGGCATGCATGAACATGGCACCTTTGCTTCTTAGGATATGAGACCCAGCCCCTCTACCTGACGATAGTAAGTCTGGGCAGGCCACCATTTGCCAAACTGCCCGGGCTTTACCCTAGGATGGGGGTACTTGAGGGACCCCTCCCAACTTAACACCTTAGGGACACTTAGCCCTTTCAACTCCGGGCTTTTACAGACATTGTGGCATCAAGCCAGCGGGATGCCTTAGAAGTCTGGAGCTGCACATCCTCAGCTCATTTACAGTGAATCACTACACGCATACTAAGTGGGGTGCTACACTAAATGAGTGTTTCCCAGTCTCTGGTATTCTGAATGAAACCCAATTATTCCTATCATGTTTAATAAACTATTTTAGGGGGACTTTTTTTCATCAATTTTTATAAAACGCTATAAAAATTAAGTTATGGTCATTTTCTATGTTTCTCCCTGAACAATGCGCACAGCAAGTTTCAGAGTACTAGGGGCTTTCTAACAAAAGTTAGCAAACAGCCGCTTTTATTATTTAAGCGCTAGACTTAGAAACATTTTTACTCTTGCCACCTTATACAGTACGTGGTGGGAGAGACTCTGAACCACTACACTGGGTTCTGGGGGTTGTTGCATACACCAGGGTACTCTGGAATGTGATTTCCCCTTGCCCGGTCTTACTGTTCTGGTCTGTGCTGAAGCAGGGAGATCTGGCGGTGAGCCACTAACTGCTTCCTAGGGAGGATTTTGTCTGGTGGTCTGTGTCTTCATGTCTCCAGCAATGTGGTAGGATTCCTGGGTACATGTTTTGGAGTAACCAGCAAGTCTTGCCCCCTTCTACCCAAAAACACCCTGACAACATTTTACCGTAAAATCATCCCTAAAATTCATGCCCTGTGAATATCCGCTGGCTGGCACTCCTGGACCAGTAAAACACACACATACATCTTTATTAAAATACAGTTCACATGCCATAGCTAGGTTGCAGAGCTGACACTTCAAACTCCCCGATATGACTCAGGGGCACCCAGCTGGGCATAATACCTTTATTATTGGCCTGGGTACCCCCTCACCGTCACAGGCGTCCACTTTTGCGTGGGGTGAATTCCGGCGTGGATAATATTACCTTACTGTCTTTACCATGGAGCTGGTCTGGTCCCAGAACACAGGCTGCAGTTACTGTGTGGAGTCTCACCGGTTCTGTACCTGACTATATGAGGCAACTGGGGAAAGGACCCTGACTATGGGCTTTCCTTATAGCAGCCACAAGATTTACTGACAATCAGGGCCTAACTGGGGCCTAATGGGGGAAGATCTGGCCTAGTCCAGGGGAGCACAGCACCCTGGACACTACCTGCTCTTCAGAGGTCCCTCTTCCAACTGGCCAAATGTATCTATTCCCTGCTGTAGGGAATCTCAGTGTCTCGTTGGCTGCCGCGTGACATGTGCTCCTTGCCCTCATGCCTCCGGGGGGCTGTAGTTCTCCTCAGAACCCTCTGCTGCAATGGCTGCCACTCTTGCGCTATCCTGAGCATGCGTGACATTTCCATTATGGCGGTGCCCTGCTAAGGGGAGTGACCAGGGGAGCAGTGTGGACGATTCACTCGCTAAGCAGGATGCAAAGGAACTGTATGAAGCCGGCGAGAAGAAGTGGGGAACAGACATCCCCTTGTCGTGCTAAAGTTGTACAATCTTAATACAGATCAGACAATTGACCCTCCAGAGACTGGGTCGCCCGCCACCAGCTGTCGCAACACCTCCCCCCCCTCCCCCATAAAATAAGCAGAAACCAGAGGCCCTGTGGGAAATCATAGGGGCTAACTATAGTATATATATATCATAGATATTATCATATATATATACTATATATATATATAATATATATTAATATATATATATATATATAGATATTATATATATATGTGCCTAACGATAGAGAGAGACATACAGATAGTGAGTACATCTATATGTGGCATGTTGCATGTTTAATGAAAAAATGGAAAAGCATTGTTACAGCACAAAAAAGAAGATTATATTGAAAGATTACGCATTAAACACATTTAAACATATTAAAAAATACAAACCTTAAGGTGATCATGAGTCGCTCTTATGGACTAATTAGACAATAATAATTAGTATGTCCACGTTTTATCGTGTCCCTAATCTGCTCTAAAATATAATCAAAAGAAGATTTGGACATGCGAATTGTGACAGAAACCAGGGGATGGTAATAAATTCCATATATAGGGCTCCCAGGATACTGAACAGTTTCTATCCTGTTTGGCCTGGGAGTACAGCCTTATAATACATGCACTCCATCCCACAGTTTGGCAAGCGCTGGAACTGAGGGATGAGAGATCCAGACCTGAGTTTGTCTGCTGCCTGATTTCTGTCACCTGTCATGCTAATTAGAAATCAGGTATGTAAGACTGATTTCCTGTTTGCTCTTCCATCTCCCCAAGAGCCTGGAGGCTGGAAAGCTGCTGAACTACAGCGGGGAGAAGCCTCTTCCCCAAACAGGTTCAATCATTCTGTTCATTTGTCTAAGACTGCAAAAAGTACCTTGTTTTGTTGTTGGAAGTGGAAAAGCCACTTCCACCCTGAGTTAGGGAAATCTAAGTTAAGTTATCGCTCAGGTGAGCAGCTTTTGTTTTTGATCTGTTTCTGTTGTATGCACTGTGGCAGTCTCCAGTGCCCTGGGCTGAATCAACCACATGCAGAATAGCCTGTTTAAAGGAACAGTACGTGACGCCTCATCATTTAACCTACCCTAAAAGACCGTGTTTTAACAGTCCCGGACAAATGGAGGAGCCCCGGAGTAAGCTGCTTGTCACATATGGTGGAGAATGCGGGCAGAACACTAAAAGGTCTGCGGGTTAAAGAACTTTAACAAGAAAAAAAAAAAAACTTTTTTTTTCTCTCTCCAAACAAGATGGAAGACGTGGTGAGTGCGCTGGTATGCAATGTTGCTGTCCAGAAAGACGCGAATGAAGCCCAGCAAAAGATTAATGCAGCCCTGCAACAGGCGAATGAAACCCAGCAACAGCTGTTAATAGCCCAGCAAGAGACTAATGCAAACCAGCAATGGCTGTTAATAAACCAGCAAGAGACTAATGCAAACCAGCAACATGCGAATGCAAACCAGCAAGAGACAAACCGCTTGCTGAGAGAGGAGCAACAACGGTTCGCTCAGGGCTTACAGCAGGAACTCGAGTCCTGAGGGGACTATCTAACATTCCACTGGCAGAGGCAGCCCCAGTTCCGGAAAATGGACCAGGGGAAGCCACTACCTTCAGAAGATGGGACCCTCGGATGATGTGGAAGCCTATCTTCTCACGTTTGAACGCACGGCACAGAGAGAGGGATGGCCAGAAGCTGAGTGGGCTGGTCTAATCGACCCCTTCCTAAGCGGCGAACCCCAGAGGCTTACTTTGATCTAGAGCCAGTCCGAAGCTAACGTCATGCAAAATTGAAGTTCGAGATCCTCGCCCGCCTCGCGTAACCACGGCTGTTCGTTCCACAAGGTTTCACGCATGGTCCTTCACGATGGATAAAGCCACCCGAAACCAGATGATGACCTCATCCACCCGCCCGAAGTGGCTACAACCCGAGATCATCTCTGCAAGCCACATCGTGGAACGGTTGGTCATGGACCAGTTCTTGAGGAAACTTCCCTCTGCTCTACGCCGTGGGTAAGTCGGAGTGACCCCCACAATGCGGATGAGCTTGTGGCCCTCGTAGAAGGTAACTGGCAGAAGCACCCCGCAAACCCACAGTCGTGGGCAAACCCCACTACCCAAGGTTCCAGGACTCTTCCAAGACGGTAAAAGGGTACCGGGGTTAAGGGGCGCTGAAGAGAGGCGACACATTCACGCAGCACCAGCAACAGTGGCTCGCACTAAGGCAATAGCCAACATGGGGAGCCGGGAAAAGGCTCTGTAGGACCAGACTAAGTACCTAAATGTGTAAATTGTTATGAGAAGGGCCACAGCAAAAAATCTGCCACTAAATGATGAACCAGCAATGCAACAGCGTGGAACCTTATTCGCTGTGGTCCCAATGTATGGGCCCAAGCCCAGACGACCCCTTGAATAACCATCTGTGGGCATTTGTAAAGGTTAATGGTAGGAGGGTTCGGGCACTTCTTGACTCTGGGAGCATGGTCACACTAGTGTCCGAATACCTGTTGCCCATTAAGAAGAAACAGGGAAACAGTTCACAAAGAGTGGCAATTTGTTGTATACATGGGGATAATCATGATGAAGTGTCCGGGAAGCGCAATATGTGAAAAGAAATACAAATCGTAATAGTGCAATATTGTTAGTGTTATGATCTGAATAGATGTCTTGGCTCAATATTAAATACTCACAAACGTTAGAAGATTAAAGGCACTAAAGGTATCTTTTGGGATGCAATTAGTTGTCACTTCAGTGGACCGGAGATAGCAGAACTCAATGTTCACCCAAATATTGTGGACTCCAAACGACCTTAAAAAAGATACAACGAATAGTGCAGACCGTCGTAAGTAGTTGTATCTTTTATTAAGGCGTTTGGAGTCCACATATTGGGTGTGAACATTGAGTTCTGCATCTCCTGTCCACTGAAGTGACAATAATTGCATCCCAAAGATACCTTATGTGCCTTAATATTCTCACGTTTGTGAGTATTTAATATTGAGCAGAACATCTTATTCAGATCATAACCATAACATATTGCACTATTACGATTTGTATTTCTTTTCACATATTGCGCTTCCCGGGACACTTAATCATACATCACATCACGAGGATGGACCGAGCAGCCATCCCACGGGTTACAGCTGCATCTCCCTAACATTTGTATACGTAATCACTGATATTTGTTTTTTGTTTTTTGCACATTATTGCACTAATATCACGTGTATTATCTGATACTTTAGAGCGCCACATTTTGATAAGTTTCCTTGTACATGGGGATAATCATGAATATTCCACTGTTGATGTTTTTTTGAAACAGAGTTTGGTTCTTTAGATTTCAAGGTGGGTATTGTACCCAAACTGCACATGATGTGTTAATAGGGACCGACTTCCCCATTTTCTAAAATGTTGTCCCCCGCTCAGAATAGCGCCCAGAGTTCAATAGCGGACCATAACGAAGTATTAGAAAAAACAAATCCTTTCCCCTTTCAGAAATGGATGTTGACGAGGGCCCAAATAAAAGAGAGGAAACGGAGGAGTGCTGTAAAATTCCTTTCCCCATCACACTACTTTGGTAGGGATACCCCAAATCAAGATGTTGATTAGGCACTTATACGCACCCCAGAACCGGATAGACCCTCGCTGACCTAGAGGTCAGTCCTGGAGTTTTAAGAAGGCCCAGTGGGAGGACCCACATTAGCGAGGTAGCAAGGGGAAATACGGGCCAGATAGTAATCTGGCCAACAGATAGGTCATTGCTACCCCTACTTCGAGGTAGAAACGACCTTAGTATATCGGGTGATAAAAGGAAATCAGTTACAAATAAACATTGTTGGTACCACGGACACATTCCGTAACGTATATTACACCTCGCACATAGTCATCCATTGGGGGGACACCTAGGGGTGGAAAAGACAAAAAGAAAAGGTTCTTCGAAGCTTTTATTGGCCTGGGGTTCTGGCGAGAAATTACGAATTATTTGCTCCTCATGCCCAGAATGTCAGATCACCGCCCCCCGTTCAAAGCGTAACCGCAGCCCATGGTACCCCTTCCCATAATAGAGGTACCATTTGACGGATTGCTATGGATCTAGTAGGACCCCTATAAAGTCTGTAGGGGACATCAGCATATATTGGTAATATTAGATTATGCCACCCGATATCCGGAGCAGTTCCCTACGTAACACCTCTGCAAAAACATAGCAAAAGAGTTAGTATTTCTGTTTTTTCCCGGGTCGGAATTCCTAAGAGATTTTATCTGACCAGGGAAACCATTTATGTCCCAAGTAACAAAGAGCTATTGAAACTCCTAAAAATCAAGCATCTCAAAACCTCAGTCTATCATCCACAAACAGATGGTTAGTGGAAAGGTTCAATAAAACTTAAAGAGCATGTTACGGCGGGCGGTCGTAAAAGATGGAAAAACTGGGACTGTTTTGTTACCGTACCTGTTATTTGCCATTAGGGAAGTCCCCAATCATCCACAGGTTTCTCCCCGTTTGAACTATTGTATGGCCGAGAACCCAAGGGGCTTACTGGATATAGCAAAGAGACTTGGGAACACGAGGTTACCCCTACAGAAGTGTAATAGAGCATGTTGCCCAGATGCAGACCGCATTGCTGCAGTCTACCCATAGTGAGGGAACACATGGAGAAAGCTCAGAAGCACAGAGGAATAACGTATAATAAGGGTGCTAGGGTCAGAATTTTTTTTCCAGGTGATAGGGTACTAGTTCTGGTCCCCACCGTGGAGAGTAAATTCCTTGCTAAATGGCATGGCCATATGAGGTCTTGGAAAGAGTGGGAGAAGTAAATATAAGGTAAGACAGCCAGGTAGGAGGAAACCTGAGCAATTTACCATATAAACCTACTCAAGCCCTGGAAAGATAGAGAAGTCTTGTTAACACTAGTACCCCCATGTCCGTCAGAAAATCAAGAAACTGACCCAGAGGTTAGCATAAGCGAACCCTGTCCGTTATCAGAAACAGAGGTAGAATTTAGTGAGAAGAAAACAAAGAAATCTTCTCTACACAGCCAGGTAGAAATAGCGTAATTGAACATGACATAGTCTCTGAACCGGGGTCCGAGTAACCTTAAACCGTACGAATCCCAGGGCCAAAAGAAAGGCTATAAGTTTAGAGGTTAAAAAAATGCTAAAACTAGGCGTAATTGAGGAATCCCAAGTGGGTGGAACAGCCCTATAGTCTTAGTCCCAAACCAGATGGTACAACAAGGTTTTGTAATGACTTCCGGAAACTAAACGCGGTGTCAAAATTGATACTTATCCTATGCCCAGGGTAGATGACTTGTAGAGAGACTGGGCAAAGCCGATATCTCACCAACCCTAGACCTAACAAAAGGGTACTGGCAGGTTCCCTCACAGAAAGGGCAAAAGAAAAGCAGCCTTCTCAACCCCAGACGGCCTCCTCTTCAGTATAAGGTGCTGCCTTTTGGCTACATGGAGCTCCCGCACATTCCAAAGAATGATGGCTCAAATTTTAAAACCACATGCTCGGTATGCTGCCGCCTACCTGGATGATGTGGTAATCCATAGTGAAGATTGGCAATCCCACCTTCCAAAGGTCCAAGCTGTGCTCGACGCAGTTCGGTCTGCTGGACTAACTGCTAACCCGCTAAATGCAATATTGGTCTGGAGGAGGCAGTATTGGGGTATTCTATTGGCAGAGGTTTACTCAAACCCAAACACTCAAAGTGGAGGCGATACAAAATTGGACAAGGCCAGTTACAAAAAAAACAAGTAAGGACCTTTTGGGGTAATTGGGTACTATAGAAGGTTATTCCCAATTTTGAAAACTACTGCACCGACACACTTTATTCGAGCAAATGCAGTTTGTACCTGGCAGATACCGGAATGCGCCACTCCTCAGCTCTGACAAGCCCCGTTGTGTTTGCCTTCCCAGCCTGGTTCATGCCTGGCTGACGGGCGGTGATCTGTTAAATGTAATGATTAGATTAATAGGCTGCAATGCTTCGCGTGTCTACCAGATGGCATAATTCATGAATTGTAATGCAGTATATATATATATACTGTGCAGTATTGCAGCCAGTGGGAATAAAATGCTTCAATCCCTGCCTAGAAAATACCTCAATGCACTCGGCAGAAAACGTCACCAAACCTCAATACACCCGGGTATACCCGAATTGTGGGACAGCCGAGCTCGAATAAAGTGTGTCGCCAGTGTAAGGCAACCCCACTAACCGACCTCACAAAAGCAGAGGACCGCTAATGTAAAGTGGTCCCCCGAAACCGAACAGGCCTTTAGAAGCCTGAAAGAAGCTCTCTGTGCCCAACCAGTGTTGGTCACACCTGACTCTCTCCAAAGGTTCAGTCCAAACGCAGCACTGAGGTAGGGCTGGGAGCGGTACTCTCCCAGGAGTCTCAAGGTGAGGAGCACCCCATCCTTATTTAAGTAGGAAACTAAATCCCCAGGAAAAAATTACTCCATAGTAGAGAAGAGTGCTTCGCAATAAAGTGGGCGTGTAGAGACGCTCAATACTATCTGTGGGGAGAAAATTCCGGTTGGTCACAGATCATGCACCCCTTACCTGGATGTGTGTCAAAACAGGGAAAGAATGCTAGAGTGACCAGGTGGTTCCTAAGCCTACAACCCTTAAATTTTCTGTGGAACACAGGTCAGGGCACAAACATGGCAATGCTGACGGGTTGTCAAGGATGCACTCCCTAATATCCATGGTCGCTCATCCCTCGAGGTCTGAGCTGGGGGGGAGGATATGTGACAGAAACCCGGGGATGGTAATAAAATCCATATATGGCCCAGGATACTGAAAAGTTTTATCCTGTTTGGCCTGGGAGTGCAGCCTTATAAATACATGCACTCCATCCCCACAGTTTGGCAAGCGCTGAAACTGAGGGATGAGAGATCCAGACCTGAGTTTGTCTGCTGCCCTGATTTCTGTCACCTGTCATGCTAATTAGAAATCAGGTATGTAAGACTGATTTCCTGTTTGCTCTTCCTCTCCCCAGAGCCTGGAGGCTGAAGGTGCTGAACTACAGCGGAGAGAGAAGCCTCTTCCCACACAGGTTCAATCATTCTGTTCATTGTCTAAGACTGCAAAAAGTACCTTGTTTGTTGTTGGAATGGAAAGCCACTTCCACCTGAGTTAGGGAAATCTAAGTTAAGTTATCGCTCAGGTGAGCAGCTTTTGTTTTGATCTGTTTCTGTTGTATGCACCTGTGCAGTTCAGGCCTGGGACTGAATAAACCAGGCATAGCCGTTTAAAGGAAACAGTACGTGACGCCTCATCATTTAACCTACCTTAAAGACCGTGTCTAACAGTCCGGACAACGACGGAGCCGGAGTAAGCTGTTTGTCACGATAGATAATTAAAAAAAAAAATAAAGTTTACTGCAGCTCCAAGATAATGTTTTTTTTTTGCAATTACCCATTTCTTCAGTAAAATGATTCATGGAATGAACATTTGTTTATTACCTACAATTAACATTCCTACGTATGGATTGTCCATGAACCATATCGCTTCACAGTTATCATCAAACAGCTCCATGTTTCTTTTGCTGAGGCCTGTGATAAAGTGTGATTGGTCATTTATCCTCTGCAGTCGTGCTATAAATCGCTTTTGCATGTGCAAGTCGCCCGGCGATGTCGCTACGATGACGTCACCGGATCGCTCTGCAGTTTCTGGTATAATCGAGGTCTTAGCACTACATGCTATTGTGTCCTCTGTGTACTTCCTTAGGCTGCGGCCCCGCTGTCGCTGAGCTCGCTCATGCTAGGAGAACGGTGATGTCACCAGCTCTCCAAGCATGAGCGATCCTGTCCGCAACCATTTTAGAGCAAGAGTTGGGGGGGGGGGCGTGGCTATTATGGGAGCGGGTGTGTCATTGGCTGTATAAGGACTGTCTGTGTTTCTGTGTATATCTATCTGTGTTTCTGTGTATATCTCCCTCTTCCTCTCCCCCCATTTCTCTCTCTCTCCCCTCATGCTCTCTCTCTCTCCTCATTGCTCTTCCTCTCTCCCCTCAGCATTCTCTCTCTCCTCAGCGCGCTATCGCTCTCGCCCTTCCTTGCCTCTCTTTCCCCCATCCCCCCATTCGATCTTTCTCTCTCTCCCCCTGCACTCTCTCCTCCCAACCCCCCCATGCGCTCTCTATCCCCATCCCCCCCTGCAACTCTCCCAAAACAACGACCTGACGCGAGAGAGCGAAACAGGAAAAAAATTTTGGAGCTATCGCCCAGGAAGCAAACAATGGTAGAGAGCAGATCAGGACACAAAAAACAGGGAAACAACAGCTAAGAACACTAGTGACACAGGGGGGCGCTTCCCCGGGCCTTAGATCAACGCGCGCAGACACCACGAAGCGAGAGCGGAAGGAGAAATACACCCCACAGCGCTCCCGGCTCCACCGAGCGAGCGCACACAATTGCGACTACAACTCCACCTCGCTCTCCACCTTCTCCACATCATCGCGGGAGAGCGAACTTAGCCAAAGCAGCGAGGCGCAAACCACTAGTCGCTATCCGGTCGCACCCCCGTCTCGCTCTCTTTCCCATCTCTCTCTTTCTCATTTCCTGTCCCCATCTCTGCTTTCCACTACCGGACCCCCCCGCGCTCTCTCTCTCTCGCTCCATCGCCACCACACAACACCACTCGTTTGACCCCTCTGTAGTCCATTTGCACCATCCCTCCCTAGAGTCAGTTTCCCACCATCCCCAGGTAGTCTGTTTGCCCCCCCCTCCCGAAGACGTTTGCTCAGAGTCGTTTGCCCCCACTCCCCGAGTCCGTTTGCCCCTCCCCCTCCCCAGAGTCCGTTTGCCCCCCCCCCCACCTTTCCACTTCTCTCTGAAGAATTCAGTGTGTGTCTGTGACAGGAAAGTAGAACACGCCCTCTCCCTTCCCATTTGTCAGAGCAGGGTCATGTGACCCTGCTCCGAGCAGGAAAGTATAGCTCCAGTGTCTCCTCAAGCACAAAGCTTGGGAGAGCGTGCGAAAATCGTGAGTGGGGATTTGACCATCAACATTGAAGAAGGTAAGCGCGCCAAGCGCATAGCGAGCTCAGTGCCAGCGGGGACTCAGCCTTAGATGTGTCCTACTATAATTATGGTTCTGTAGTGTGCAATCTTTAAATTCATTTGATTCAGCAAGACGTGTAGGTATGCGCCAACTGTGAGATATATTTTTGGGAAGGGTGTCATTTTAGATTATTCCAAATTGGTGCATGGTCTGAGATAATGATGTTTTCTATCTTTGTCATGTGTGTTCTCTGCATCTCCCTAGTTGATATCATAATATAGTCTATTCTGGAGAACATGTTATGGGAATGAGAGAAAAAGGTAAATTCCCACGCTAGCAGGCTTAGTATTCTCCACGGGTCGCTTAGGGACAGGCTTTCCCTGATGGTTTTGAAAGTGTCTAATTGTGTGTGGGAGTAATATGGTACCAGTTTGCTTCCAGCTCTCTGTAGCTTTCCGTCATCCACCATGTTGACGACATGTATCACGTTTAAAATCTGTTAGGTTAATACATCATGGATACATTGTATTACGTTAATGTAAACTCTATTTTGCAGCTCTTTGGAGGTTCTTTCTCATTGTTTTTAATTTTTTTTGCTTTAAAAGTTATTTTGTCCAGGTCATTATACAGCTCTAAGGGGTATTTTACCCACTTGGATTGGAGTATTTAGGAGTATACCTCATCTAAAGGATTGTCTTTTCTCTCTCTTCATATTATAATAGAGATTAAAAATATGACATGTTTTCTGACACGCACTTAAAAAGGGAACCTATTTTTAACAAATGTATTTTTTAACTATATAATGTATTACTGAAACACAATAATACACATATATCAATTATGTTTATGTCCTCTAAAGTAGTGTATCCTACTGTTCTTGGGAACAAGCAGCCACACAAATTATGCATATGAATAATATCAGTATTGATCATCTAGAAAGCCTAATATGTAACATGAAAAGAATGTTTGGTTAATAAAAATGAGAGTGTAAATGTTTTTAATAATTTTTTTGCGATAATATAGTGATGTGCATGCTTAGATTGCAAGCTCTATGGGGTATGGATTTCCTATTGTCTGACTTTGTTGCACTTATTGTATTAAAATTCACTGTACTGTATTGTTTCTTTGTAAAGTGATGAGTATACTGTGGGCACTATATAAATAAAGATATACATACATATATGTGTTACACAAACAAAGTTACACATTAAAGTATTATTTTGGGGGGGATTTTTTGAGTGCTCATTTTTGAGACTTCTTGTGTCTTCTCTGTATTATACATATATGTGTGATAGCACACAGGATATAGCCTCAGATATGCATAGAAGATGACCAGCAGCACCATACACGCATATACATTGAATTTGTAAATTGTAGTGTGTGAAGTACCTTTGCCAGCCAATTGTGATAATTGGGTAGTACTAATAATTTATCTGAACTTTAATTCATGTTTCCTTCTCATAGGTATCATGAATTACTGACTCATACTATAGTAACTAAAGGGTTTCCCCCGCACCCTCCCCTATGATTAGGTTATGTCACATTATACTTTCAAAGGGTCAAGCAGGAAGGGTGTACAAGCAAAACACACTATTTATAGAACTACAACATTTGACTGTTGCTATACTAAATATCTTTAATTATAGACAAACCACTAATTCAAAAAAGTAAATATTCACAAAAGATTTTACAATTGCTCATATACAGTACAAACACACACTGGGGCGTATGCACCAAACTGTGATAAAATCAGTGCATTGTCATATGACTTTGCATTGATTTATTGCACACTAAAACATGTGGGCAAAAATGGTATTCACTATAAATGAATGCCATTTTTTAATGTACAATAAAAATACACTATTGTATGACCAGTTTTTTTTATCAGTGCTATCACACTATAAATCCTATAGAGCTGCAACTGATAGAAAAAAAATCCGCCTGGAAGAGCTGCATGGAGACGCTACGTCTCCATGGACGGCTCTTACAGGCGATCGTTCAGTTTAAATATTGATTTTAATAATAGTGTACGTCAGCAGGGGGTCTCCTGAGCTGAACCGCATTGATTTTAGCCTCGGGAACCCCCTTATTCCCGAGATACAGGTCCTGTTATAGGGATGTGACGTGATGTAAAGGAAGGGGAGCCAGCCAATCAGGAAAGCTGTGCTTCCCCCCCTATAAGATGATGTCACAAAAAACTAGGTGGCTGCTGTCACAGGGTTTACACCAACCAATCAGATTGTGAGATATAGCATATGAGGCATCACATAGTATATCCCAATCTGATTGGTTGTAGTAAACCATGTGACAGAGTCAATTTTTGGAAAGGATATGATATCACCTCATTTGATGTCACATCCTTTCCAAAAATGGACTCTGTCACATAGTTTACTACAGCCTATCAGATCGGGATATACCATGTGATGCCTCACATGCTATATCTCACAATCTGATTGGTTGGAGTAAAACATATGATGGCAGCCATATTGTTTTTTGTGACGTCAACTTAAAGGGGGGGGGGGGGAAGCACCAGCCTTCCTGATTGGCTGGCTTTATTTTACCTCAAGAAGCCGGCAGGACCACTTGCGTCACTTACTTACGAATGGATTACAATACAGAAGAGAAGACTGAAGAAAAGAAGAACAGAAGAAAAGAAGAAGCAACTTACCAGAAGATGAGGATCATTGCGTCTTTGGTCAAGAGCTTCCTGAGACCCCGGGAATCGGAGGGTGAAGACATATAAAGCTAAGAAAAACCATTGATTGTATATTGTTTTAATTTTTCAGCGTTTCATTGTATTTTGGAATTTTATTTTTTTATTTTTTAATTGCCCATTGATTGCCAATGTATATAGCTAACCTCATTTAGAGCTATAGATACATAGAGTGAGAAGCAATGCATTTTTTGACAAATGCTGGCTTTTATTATTTATTTTACATTTATTTTTTTCATTGTGTTGTATAATTCTTGTGTTTCTCTATTGATTGTTTTTGTAATTCTTGTTTATTTTTTGTGTTTTGCTTTTTGATAATGTTTTTTTTGTGTGTTTCTTTTATTTATCCTATATTTTGTGTTTTTGTTTTTAATTCTGGTGTTTCTTTGTTATTTGTTTTTTTTTATTTCTGCTGTTTTTTTGATGTTTACTTTTTTACTGTTGTTTTTGGTGTGTTTATTTGGTGATTGTTTTGATTGAATGTTATATTTTTGGTGGTTGTTTATTTTTTAGGTTGACCATTGAATGTCAAAGTGGTAAATAATGCCCATATTATATGGGCATGATGTATTGTACCACTGTGCCAATCAATTGGTTTATTGGCATTTGTAATGTGTTTATTTTTTCTATGTAATGTGTTTTATTTTGGGCCTGTTTTTATAGCTTCCTTATTTATTGCTAAATTGGCAAAGCATGCCCATATTATATGGACATGCTTTAACTCTGTGCCATCAATGGGTAGTGGGGGTGGAGGGTGGGGGTAGTGTCCCCGGGTAGGATGCTTAGGCCTCCTGGGTGCGTAGCGCGCGAGGGTGGGTAAACCGCTTTATTACTATAGATAATGTGATTAAGGGGTTAGGGGTCACTAGATTGTTTTATTGATTGTTATGTTGCTGCCAATGGAGGACAAGGACAGTGGTGAGGTCGCAGATGGCCTTCATCATGGCAGGGGTAAGTGCAAATGTTATTTACTTTATGCTGGTTTTATTTTTAATGGGCAAATGCACTATTTTTCATATCTAGATAATATTAATTTTGCCCATTACTGTACTGTATGTATTGATGTTGGGGGAGTATTACACTGTTATTTTTTTCTGCACAGGATTGATACAAAATACCGGCGGGGATCCGAGGGGACCACCATGAGGCCACGCACACCCACTGGGACCTGGAAGCCCCTGGACACTCCGAGGGACCACCCGGAGTCCCCCGGACACCCATGGGGCCCGCAGACACCTGCAGGGACCACCTGGAGATCCCTGGACACCCACAGGGCAACCTGGAGGCCTGCGGGGACACCCAGACAACCACATTGACCACCCGGATGCCCGTGGGAACCCTCTGAAACCCCCTCCTGCTTCTGATATCAATCCTGTGCAGAAAAAAAATGCTTTTATTCATCTCTCAATATTTTTGGCACCAACCTTTAGCTGTGCAAAAATATTGATAGATTTTAAAGGTTGATGCGCTTCACTGCTTTGTGAATAGCTAGTACTGGCACAAATAAGCGATGTTGTCTTTTTTTGGCCTGTCGAATGACTTTTTGACTCTGGCTGTTAATGGTCGTTAAAAAGCCATTATTGCACGATACTGCTATCACTGCTTTGTGAATAGCATAGGAGGCAGTATCGCACAATAAGGGCATTTATCGACCATTAAACAACTTATCACAGCTTTGTGCATAGGCCCCACATATTCATATGCAGTAGTCGAGAGCGTTTTCATATACATTTTCTTGTGGCTCTATTCGGGATTTGGTTGTCTTCATTATTTTCAAGACTTACAGTATTACTCAAAAGACAAATGTACTCCAGCAGAATATAAGGCTGTAATAGTGCAATGTGGAGACTGATGCCATGAGGTGGATAACAAACCCTTTAGGTTTGTACTAACATGATGATGTCTGACAAGAGTGAATGTGCTAAGATCTTGCACCTACAGTATGAGCAAAAATTATGAATTTACTTTATATTGCTGCTTACTAAAATGTTACTTCCTTTTTTCATTCTGATTTTTGTAAGTAAGTCTATTTGTCACTTTGTTCCTGTCTGTCTATCCCTGTCAGTGTGATTTAAAGTACTCCCTGGCTATTTTGACAGGTGCATCACTCAACTAAGAATGTCCAACAGAAGTCCGGTCAGGGTCATTTTTTTAGACTACAGATTTAATTTGGTTTGAACAGCATTCCTATGAATAGTTCACAATATGACTAAATCTGAATAGCATTAGTTTAATAAATATAAAACATAGCCTGCACAAGAGAATATCACAGTCAAGTCAAAATGTCTAGTCTATCATAAAACAGCAGTTAGTCAGATTATATATCTACTGCAATGGTAATATATTTTCTAATTTTCTATTTGATTTCACTGTAGCTGTGAAATGAACCACGAGAAGATCTCTCCCGTTATTTATTGTTGCTTTCTATTTATGTGGGCACTCACACACATACTACCCTGTAGGATAGATTGCATAATTCTGCTGAATCCAGGTATCATTTTCAGAGATCCCTACAGGTTGGTAAATTAAAAAGTTATAATGAATTGATAGAAGTATTAATTAAATTAATGAAACTGTGAAAAAATTACAAAGATTAGGCAAACAACTATTTATTATCATTGTTTTTTCTTGCTATAATATGACTGCTTTTAAGCAGAAAAACATGTGAAATGTTATGTTTTTAAATAAATCTGTTCTGTAGTATAAAAAAATATACAACTATTAGTGCCATTTGTAATGATTGGAGGTTAGTGGCCCCTCCATCCCAGGTTATAAGCTCGCCCCTCCCCCCTTTCCATATGTACAGGTCTTTTCATGCATCTGTTTGTGACAGATCCAATGCAGATCATTATTCCTGTAATTATACAGGTTAATAAGAATTTTAATCAGTTAGTGTTAGGACCTGCGATATTATGGTCATGCCTTGAAGTGGCTCTCGGGCTTATAATGCTTTGTCCAAAGGGTTAAACTAAATTACCCTTTTTTCAAGAGATACAGTGTGTATATATATATATATATATATATATATATATATATATATACTTAGCATATATATATATTCATGTAGATGTATCAGTACCGTGTTAGCTGAGCTTCTATAATCAAAAAATAAATAGATGATACCGTTCTGTGGCTAACGAAATGTTTTTATTTGTGTGAGCTTTTGAGATACACTGATACCTTCTTCCGGCGATGTTACAATGAATGAAGCAAGCAAGGGGTATACTTAAAAACAGTGTCTTTTGGAATGTTATCTGTGCTTGTCCCTCCCTAAGCTAAAGGATTTACTGAAAAACATGAAAATATGGAAGATTCCACATTGTACCGCACTCAAATGAAGCTAAAGGATTTACTGAAAAACACATCCACACATGGGGGAGGGACAAGCATAGATAACATTCCAAGAGACACTGTTTTTAAGTATGCCCTTTGCTTGCTTCATTCATTGTAACATCGCCGAAAGAAGAGATCACTGTATCTCGAAAGCTCGCACAAATAAAAGCATTTCGTTAGCCACAGAACGTTATCATCTATTTATTTATATATATGTATTTCACTGTGTATTTTTGTCATATTGGAAGTAGCTCTGGGCTCCCTTTGTGTTTTGTTTTTTAGTGCTTTAAAGCATCCTTTGATTTCTATAGTAGGTTTTAGCCCACTGCCCAAGAAGAGCAAGATCTTTGCAACACTTTCCTGTTTGCAATAATTTGTTGCCAAAGTTCCCAGTAGTTTGAGCTATAAACTGTAACAATAGATAATGGTACTATAGTAATATCAGCATACAGTGTATTTGCTGAGTTACACTGACTAAAGGATTGATTTAAACTGAAAGACGGCCTTTATGTTAGGCACCAGCACTCGGCAGGACTCTCCTCCGCTCACGCTTCCTAGTTCATATGTCCCAGCCAATGGGTGAGCGCATTGAGCAGCCTCTCGTGACCTCTACACATTTTGCAACAGCGTGCTTCATCAGGATTACATGTTAGAGGCTGCTCACACACGTTATATGAGCCCGGCAGCCAATTAAATCAGGCCGCTGGTAAAAGCGCTGATACATAGGAAACCAATGTAAACTCTCTCTCTCACTCTCTCTCTCTCACTCTCTCGCTCTCTCTCAAAACAAAGGGGAGAGGAGAAAAGGGGAAGAGAGACAAATTAAATAGTGTATCTATACATAGAATATGATATATAGAGGAGAGGCACTTATTGCTGGAGTGAATAGGTCCTTGAGAAAGGTCCCACTGACCGAAACGTCATTTTTTGTGTCTTCTATCAATCAAATATAGAAAATGTATGATCTACTTACCTGCATCCTGTCCCTTGATGTCGTGTTGCAACCGGTATCGTATGGTCTGTTATAATAATAGTATTCCTTTCTATTATTATTTCTAGATCTAGACAATGAATAGTACTGGTAGTTGTACTATTGTTGCCACTGAATTTTAAGTTGTACTGATTATCACTCAGGGCTGCCACAAAATTCAAATATGAGGTCTCACTACCCTCCCAAATAATAAAGATATCATCTATGTACCTCCTCCACAACCTGAACTGCGGAGGAGGAACATCAACTACAAACTGTATAAAGACGCCCAACGCCCCATATGTAAATTTGCAAACAATGGGGAAAATGTAGTCCCCATCGCTGTGACAAAAATTGCAAATTATAAGCAGAGTCAAACATAAAATAATTTTGACTTAAAATAAATTCAATAGATTTTAAAATAAATTCAATTTGTTCAAGTGGACATTTCTGATTTGCTGTAGGTAGTAAGTGCGCGCTGACTGTTTGTTCTCTTTACGGCTCCTTATTTCTCCTGCAGCTTAATGCTCCTCCCGTGATCAACGGGGTCAAAGGTTAAACACTAAAATTAAAAGAAAAAGCGCACAGAGAGACAATTTCAAAAAAAGAAAACGGTACTTTATGTAAAAATTAACAAATCACAAAAAGTACAATAAAAAAATGTTCAGATCTCCCAATCAGGTCACAGATGTAAACTTCAGCAAGTGGATAGTCCCAGAAACAAGTGGGGGAGAGGGGAAGCAGTAACTGAGACAAAGTCCTTGTGAAAAGCCTGGTGAATAGCCAGAAACGCCACAACTACAATCAAAGGCAGCTGATCACAGCGTCCTCGTGGGGTAGTGCGCAGGATGCTGGTGTCCGTCTTCATGGTCTCAGACGTTACGCGTTACTGAGCACAAACTCTTTCTAAGAGGTAGATTTGTTATCTCCCCCCCCCCTTGTGTGTGGGACTATCCACTTGCTGAAGTTTACATCTGTGACCTGACTGGGTTATCTGAACTTTTTTTATTGTAAGTTTTGTGATTTGTTATTTTTTACATAAAGTCATATGTCTTGTCACAGGACGCATCACGGGGGCGGGAACGTAGCCCAATCCTTACAGCTTGCTATGAAAGTCAATTGTTAATTTTTCGTGGTGAGATGTTTCTCGTGTTCTCTATTTTGTTATCTTTGGAGGGAAACGTCCCTCTATTCTTCAGTGGGGTTAATTTTTTTTTAACTGAGCAAAATATGATGGTGCTCATCTCAAATCAGGAAATGGACCCACAGGGCTATAATAGGAGTATAAATTCACCAACCACAGGCAGGGGACAGAGTTCTGTTTAGAGGTAGCGTATTGCTGGATTGCAGGGAGAAGATCAAAGCAGACAGTAGAGGTGCAAGGTCGGGATCATATGAAGAGGTCAAGGCAGGTGTCAGAGGAAAATCAACAGGCAAAAGGACAGAAGACACTGAGTAACATGGTTGGGACTGCAAAGAAACAAGAACCTTCCATAAGGAATTGCCACCCTAAATAGGAGGTTGCCAGAATCCAAAATTTCCAAAACGGCCAAGTGAGGGCAAGCTCAAGAAAAATATAGGACTGTAGCATGAAATCATACATGGAACATGCAGGAACCTCACATCCTCATATGTTCAATTATATTCTGCATAAGTCATGGTTTATCAATAGATTTATATTGATATACATTAAGAAATGTCTTAAGTCCCTGAAAAAGTATCCTTCTTTTTCCCTTTCTCTCCCCCCTCCCCCAATTTCCCTTCCTACTCGCCCCCAATTTTTCCAAGGAAGTCACACTCAATTATTCATTATTAATGATTTATTCAGTCAACATATTAACAATGATTTGAAAACCATAATAATTATTGTTTTATTATGGTGTGTCTGTGAAGAATCTTGTTCAACTGAAATAGAGGTACATTTTGTGTTGTGTTTGTAGTATTGTTGTTCTGTTTATTGTGATGGACACACTCAAAATTCTTTCCCTGTATGTTTATTTACAACTATTATCTAATCACATACCAAATGATATCTGCCCTGGAGCATATTAGCCCCAGTTTGTGGTTTAGATTTCATTGCCCCTGCTGTAGCCGTACCCTGTGTGTGTTTATCCTCTTACGGGGTGTGTGGCATAGGGGGTCATGGGCTTGTGCACGCGTGTCTGCGTGTCATCATGGCGTCACCACTGGGAGGTGCAGCGCATGCGGGGAGGAGATAGCAGGACTGGTTACAACAGTATCTCTGTGGGGTTTTTTCCATGTGGGATGGATGGATGGCTCCAAGGTGCGGGTCGTCTGCGCGCACGACATTGTGACATCATGCTGTTTTGGCACAAAAAACGTCATAAACATTTGTATTTAAATAAGACTCAGGGAAGTTTGTGTTTCACTACTTGATAAAGTACTTTGGTGTATGAAATGCACAGGAGAGCCCTGTAACTCATTTTTTTAGCCATGTTTTCAATAAATTAATTTGATCTTTTTGATCCAATCCCTTGGCTGTGCTCCCCTTTTTGTTCGTACCTGAATTGCTACCAGCGGCTGGCACATCTCCAGAGAGTCTCCTGAAGTGCGTGAGAGCATCCTCACATAGGAAATTG
This sequence comes from Ascaphus truei, assembly GCA_036426205.1. Taxonomy (NCBI): domain Eukaryota; kingdom Metazoa; phylum Chordata; class Amphibia; order Anura; family Ascaphidae; genus Ascaphus; species Ascaphus truei. The sequence goes on from CM071567.1 coordinate 98,790,831, forward strand.
TGAGTAATTATGTCTTGATGAAGATGTATTGGAAGACACCCCCAATTGTAGAGGATTGTGGATCACCTCACCCATCTTTGGCCTCCGGGGGATACTTGTCATACTGTTCAAAATTGTTACTTAAACTTCTCACCCATAAGCTCAAGACTGTGTTTATGAATTTATACAATTCTCTCTGAATTTATCTACCCTATTGTGGAGCTCTCTGCATATATTGCATGTGTACAACACATATTTTTATAATTTTTTGTATGATTCGGTTGCTTGAGCACCCATTGGTATCTTGATGATACAGGGATCACCTCTCTTGCATATTATTAGCACTAATATCTGTTATACGTTCCCCTACCTACCAATTGATTGTAAGCTAATCAGAGCTGGGACTCCTCTTCCTTAATGTTATTCTTATGTCTGAAGCACTTAGTCCCATGACCTGTTATTTATATTATTTGTTATTTATATGATTACAACATGTATTACTACTGCAAAGCGCTATGTATATTTATGGCGCTATATAAATAAAGACATACGATACAATACAATCTGTTATACTAACACAAGGGCTAGTTATGGCTGAAAACATCACTGTGTTTGTGAGCTTTGAAGATCCCTGTTAGCACTTAATGATGCATTTATTCAGTTAGTGCATAGTTAAGTAAATAAAGGAGTTTTGTTGATCTGGCCTATAGAATTTTACAGCTAAAAAAATCAGTGACCTCCAAAATCTCACTCAATTTTGTCCTTTCAGTTTACAGCTAAAAAAAATCAGTGACCTCCAAAATCTCACTCAATTTTGTCCTTTCAGTTTGACCTCTGCTTTTTTATACTAAAGTAACTGACAGGTTTTTTTGTGGTAGAGGGGGTATCCATTCTTTCCCATTGGGGTTATTTTTGCACCCATTGAGGGCATAAGTAACCACACTGGAAATTAATGGGTGAATTGTATAGTATTGTGTTTGTATTTTGTTGTAATGTTTATTGTGGGTAGCAGGGGTGGCTAAATGTGGTATTTGGCCCATGGGGGGTGTTTATGCCTACTGGGTCAGTAGCAGGAGGGGTTAACCTCTGCATTACCTTACTGGTTGTAACTGCTAAGGTCATGAAGGGATAAAATCCTCCCGCAACCCCATGCAAGGCCTAAATACGCAGTATTTTTGTCAAATACCATCTTCACCCACCCCCGCTACAAACAATAAACCCGGCACCGTTATTTAACCCCTTCATTGCATTAGCAGTTAGCCGCTAAGGGGATAAATTTGCCTACAGTTTCAATGTATTTTTATTGCATAGGATGGAAGCCGGGGGTCTCCGGAGCGGATATTAATGTGTATCAGCTCCAGAGACTGCCGGCTTCAATCCGGTGCAGAAAAATGTTTTTTTTTCTAAGTCCCACTATCAGATCCCATTCGCCTAGTTTTGGGATGGTGAGATAATCTTTGATGAACTTGCAATTCCAAAATTCTGATAATCTCATCAGAGCAACTAGAATAGCTGAAATTTATCAAAATGGCCCTATTTGGATTTTTGCAGCTCATGTGCAATGGGATTGGCTCAGAGCCAGAAATCACAAATGCCTTACACACATGATTTAACCAACTCATCGATGCTTTATGAATAGCAACAGTACCGAGCAAAATGTTGTGATTGCTGCTCAAAATCCTCGATAAGTTTGTTGTCGAAGCTACTAGAATGGGCCCCTATATAGTTGATATGGAAAACCTTTTAGGAAGAGTGGAATGGGACTCATTTAAGTATACTTAGCATAGTCATTAGCATATCTCCCTGTCAGTTACAGTACCTCAGGTGTGCTCCTTTTTTACCACAGGCATGTCTCCCTACTATATGTTACTTGGAGGAACAGTTAAGGGAATATATACACAGATGGGTACACTAATAAATTGAAAGTCTCTCTGTCTCTCTTTCAATAAATCCGAGTGTGGATTTTTCACAATCCTGCAACGGATATCAGATTCAATATGAAATCCGATATGTGATACTTAAAAATTTGTCCAGATTATATTCATGACAGATTTGAATGAATACGCTTGGCATATTTACTACCGAATCCGCAGGCGGATTTTGGTGGGGAGGATGGATTTGGTTAAAACAATCCATGGAAATCCAGGGGCAGAAGTTTGGACTGTTGCACCCATCTCTAGTTACAACAGCAGGCATATTAAATATACATTCAACTATATCCACCTGAAAGTGGTTTTTTTTTAGTATGTAATTCTGAATTTCATGTCTAATCTTTAATCTGTATTTTTTCTACAATGCAACATTTTTTTTATAGCTTGTACTGAATAAATGTCAAAAGTGTTTAATAGAACTGTGATAGAACTATTGAGATAAAAGGAGATGATTTAATGAAAACGTTAAGCAGTAATAACTTCCATGCCATTGAGGTAGTCTGAGGTAGTGACAATTATGTTGCCTGCCATCATTAAGTCATTCAAATCTACATAACCCATATTCTGTACATTTTTAATTGCAGAACTCCTGTCAAATAACATAACATTATTTTCCATTTCAATGTACATTTGTTACAGAGAGGATATTCTAATAAATTAGCCAATTATCCTTTGAAGCTAACCAAAAAAGTATGACATCATTTTAGTCTTGTTGCTCACTTTCTGAAACATAAATAATATGTTATATAGATATATATTTTAAAGAACATCTGTCTTCCTTCAAAAAAATGTGAGTATTCACAATTTAGTATATTCATTGACAATTCATCATTCCGAGTTAATAGTAGTTGAATTCAAGTGAACTTGGGTCATTGTTAATAGCTGGCTAATTTGCAGGTTTAATTATAATTTGATTTACTGAATTTACTGAAACAAATGTACAGAACAGAGAAATCTGTCTATGAAACTTGCCATAAGTAGGCACACTGACTCCTGGCAGATGCCCCCTTTGTCATGACTGCACAGTCCACGTCACTTCTGGGGTTGGAACAATTTTCTTCCTGGACTTCTATATCCATATCACCCTATGGGTTAGATACATCAAGCTGCAGTAATCTAAAAATGCGGTATTATCGCCCCAAAAAGTGCCTTATTTTTAGCATGTATATTTTAGCTGCCGCAGAGCATGTACTGGTGCACAGAGTGCAAAGAGTTGACTGTCCGTGGTGCAATTCTTGGCTTGGGGTAATAGCCCATAAAGATTAACACAGTGGGCATCCCGGCTTCTGAATGAGACTAGCGCTGTGTGAGTCCTACTGGGTTCATCAGTCTGAAAGAGTTGCAGTAAGAATAGACAGAATCAGTCACTCTACCTGCACGCCTCTAACAGGGAATCGCACGGCTTTTATTTTATTTTAATAACATAGTATTGAAGAAAAAAAGAAAACACAAGAGCACCAAGATAAGAGAAATTAAGTGTATTACAAATAATAAAAGATAGTAACCACAATTAGCGAATTGTGTTGCTGGCTCATATTTATATCATAGCCAGTACACACACCAGTGTTTTTATTCCGATCACGACTACAATTACTGAAACGGATAGGCATCCTAAGGACAGCTATAGGGGGCTTCATTTCCTGCGCATGCGCGCTACGCATTCAGCCACGCTGACACTCGTGGAGGTCTGACAGCGTTACAGAGACAGCCCCAGCGCGCGGGACTGATTTCTGAGGATTGACACTGCCCCTGCATACCTTATGTGATGCCCTACCAGAGAAGGTATCATTGAGATCGGGGATTATTAAAGTTTTATTCCATGTAAGTGGTTACTATCTTTTATTATTTGTAATACACTTGATTTCTCTTATCTTGGTGCACTCTTGTGTTTTCTTTTTTTCTTGGATACTTGGCATCACCGTCGGAGTTCTCCGTTGGGATCCATCTTGGAGGTGGGGGAAGACACCTTGAACAAAAGGAGCAGCAAAAGAACAGAGAGGAATTAATATTCCACATCCTTAAAGAGCAAGAGCGCGGACTGGACACTTTCCCACTAACATAGTATTGAAGCAAGGGGTCTTCAGAGCTCAACCACATTAATTTCATGTCCGGGGACCCCCTGCTTCCTGAGTTACAGGCCCTGCATTGGGTGCTGGTATCTCTGCCATGTTTAAATTCTCCTGCGTCACGGCCCACAAGCCAGGAAATTTAAACAAACGAGAGAGATACTGGCACACCATACCTGTAACTCAGTAAGCAAGGGTCCCCGGGGCTAAAATAAATGCAGTTCAGCTTTGGAGACCCTATGCTTCAATACTGTTTTATTAATGTAAAAAAAAAGCTTCATTACCTTAGCGGCTAGCTGCCAAAGTAATGAAGCGGTTAAACCTGAGAAGCTGGTTTACTGGGGGTTAATGGGGTGGACGTATGGGACAGTTGCCCCAGGGTGGGTGGTTAGGCCTATCGGGAAGGTTGCGGGAGAGGTTAACCCTTTCATTACCTTAGCGGTAGTAACCGCTATGGTAATTAAGGTGTTACCCCACTTACATAAAAGGACAGGCGCAGGAGCAAGGGATCGACTAGAGAAGTTCTCGTCTGCCCTTGGGGAGATATGGCTCTCCCGTGTCCCCAGTTAAGTTTATCCCCCAGGTGAAGGCCTGAGAAAAATAGCCCTGCCATGTTGTCCCCTTATACTGAGCCCTCGTCTACCTACTTCTCTCAGCTTATGAGGGAGAACATTTGTGGACTCTCTGCCATTCCCAGAACACAACTACAATCCTTTTCAGAGTGGACACTGGTTTTCGTTTGGTCCTGTCTTTCACACCCCCATCCATATCCAGAAGGTTCCACAAAAGGTTTTGACATCAGCATCAAGTCAAGGACATGGGAATATGAGCCTGTCTGTTTTAATATTGTAAAATGTCTATTAAAATAATTTCTCACAAAACAAAACATCTAAATAACCCCACAAAATGGAGTTTGGACCTATCGTATTAGTAAAAACGAAAGGGGATATACTATTTCTCCAGGAAAAGCACCTAAAACATTCAGATTCTCAAATAATTTATGTCAAAAACTACCCCCAGGTGTTTTTAGCCTCCCCCCAAGTCACAAAATGGGGATTAGCTACACTAATCCATAGAAATACCCCTTTCATATCATATAAACAAAGGCCTCACCAATCAGGGGAGAATGGAGACAAGGAGATTTACTTCTCAAATGAGATCTCATGGCCTACTGGGAAGGATTATACTTTATTTTCAGTCCCTCACCAGGTATATACAAGATTAGACTATATGATGGTGGGCACTTCACTTGTTTCCCGAATAATTTTTACCAGAATAAATAGCATAACTTGGTTTGACTATGCCCCAGTTGAAGTAAGCATTAGGCTGCGTTTATAGTGCCGGCGACTCGACGTCGACGCAACATCATGTAAAACAAATACATTGTCGTCGTCATCTGCGCTTAGTGCATGCGACTGTTGCGACGGCGCGACCAAGTCACTGTTGCGACGGCGCGACCAAGTCACTGTTATTTTATTTTTTCAGAGACGGTCTCCCCTTGTGGCCAATTAGAGAGCTTCTCCGTCCCTCTGCCTTCCCCCTTTTCTGTTGTCACTTGTCTTGTAGCCAGCGACGTCACCTAAACTTAAATTACAACTATCGCAATGGCGATGGCGACGGGTGATGTCATCAGTTGCGTCGCCGTTGCCGGCAGTATAAGTATATTCTCAGACACTATCCCCTTCTATGCTTGGAGGATCAATGAGGCTCCTTTAAAATCACTTGAGATCATTAAGGAACTAATCTCAGAAATAAGGGATTACTTCTCAGACAACTCAGGTAGTGTCATTTTACAATCGTCAGTATGGCAGGCACATAACACGGCATTTAGTGGCAAGATCATCAGTATCGTCTCAGCAAAAAAAAAGGGAACACAAAGCCAACTTATACAAACTAAATACAAATATAGTGCACCAGTAACAATTGCAGGAAAACAATGTTTTTGAAACTACATTGATAGAATTAAATAAAATCAGAACACTTCTTTGAAAAAGCCAATAAATTGAGCACCATGCTTGCTCAGAGATTAATAAATAGAAAGCCCCTAAAGTACATAAGGTACATACACGCCGACTAAAATCAGGAGCACTTATATTGCACCCATAAAAGATAGCACAGGAATTTCAAAGGTTTAAAACTGATTTATATGATGAAAGGAAGACAGAGGGATGAGGAAAGTATTAAACAAAGCTTGATCAATACTTGGAAAATGTGAGTTTGCCTAGATTGTCAGGGCTGATACTAAGAAACTAAGTTCTCCGACTACATAAGAGAAGAGTTTTGAGGTTATCCAATCTACAAAACCTTCTAAGGCACCAGGGCCAATGGCTTTACTGATTTATATTATAAAAAACATTGCCGGTCTCCTGGTCCCCCACTTGGTGAAGGTTTATAACTCTGACTTGGAAAGTGCATCATTCCCCCTGAACATGTTACAGGCGCAAATCTCCCTGATCCCCAAGGAAGGCAAAGACCAAATAAGATGCACACATTATAAGCCACTGTCTCTTATCAACGTGGATATTAAACTGGTTTCTAAAATATTGTTTGTACGCTGGAATGAGTTTCTCCCTAATCTGGTCCATGTATGTTAGTGGGAATAGTGCCTGGTAGGCAAGGGTCTGACAATAAAAGGAGAGCCATAGATCTAATAGCCCATGCAAAGAAAACAAGGTTAAGGCTCTTCTTCTGTCATTAGTTATGAAAAAAGCATTGACCAGCTTGATTGGGGCTATATAATGACTATACTAAAGAAATTTAGTCACACAGGTAGCTTGCAATGGGGAGTCTTGTCGCTATACTCTGCTTCATCCACTAAAGTGTTGTGCAAAGACACATGCTCCATTACCTTTGCTATCAGAGGGGGAACAAGACATTGTTGCCCACTTTGGTCTCTCCTATTTGCTCTCTCACTTGAGCCCCTGGCACATAGAGTAAGGGCTAATTCAAACGTAGGTGGAGTTCAGGTGAGGGACACTTAATACAAGATCTCACTGTTCGCAGATGATATCTGATGTCCCTCACCAGACCAATCATGTTCCCTCCATAACCTGCTCCAGGAACTTGATACAATTGTCAAACTTTCGGTTTAAAATAAATCTGTAAAACAAACACCCTGAATATCAATTTATCTAAAGAAGATGTCAAATTGATATCTCTGAACTTTAATTTTAGATGGTGCGAAAGGGCAGTCAAGTCGATTTTTAAGACACAATACCTGTACCTGTACGGTACCTGTAGCTCGCGATCACCCACTTGCGTTTCTGGCCAGTTTTGCAAACAACGCTAAAATTCCATGTTCATCCCTCTGTCACATTGTGTGCAAAACGCACACAAAATTGTAGTGTGGGCGGTACAGGGTATTGTGCCGCATGGACCACGCACAGCAATAGCGACCGACCATAGTGCTACATCGGTAGGAGTTAATATCTCGGCAGACTACAAAGACTTACTTCAATGTAATTACCCAGCCTTGATAAATATGCTTAAAAAATACCTACAACAATGGGAAACATACCATAGTCACGGTTAGGGAGGATACATTCTATAAAAGTGAACCTTCCGAGACTCCTGTACGTATTCCACACACTACAATCCTGGTACCACAAAGGGGTTTACAAGACCTGCAGTAACATGAAAGGACGTTTATTTGGTTCAACAAAAAAACTAGAATGAGCAAAAAAAAATCTATGCCTCCCCTCAGAAATAGGAGGATTTAGGACTACTATGTATCTTGGCTTACTACAAAGCTGCACAATTTGGTCCATTGATAGCATGGCACGCAGATCCACACTAACATATTGGTAGAATTTGAAATGGCACCCCTATAAGGTAGAAACAGGGCTGTGGAAACCCAATTAGATACAGTAAGGAAGAGACTACCTTTCTACCCACACTTGAACACTCATTTACTGTAGGTTATGGAAGGCAAACAAAGAGGTCTTTCTCTCATCAACAAGAACTCAATAATGATACCCCTATTCCACAGCCTGGATTTTACCTCTGGTTTAAATAGACACGCGTTTAGGAGCTGGAGCTCAGAATAGATAACCAGAGTGGTTGATCTCTTTGAAGGCTTCTCATAAAATTCCTTTAAACATGTGAATCTCAGATCATGGAATTGAAAAAAATTAACTGTTTAGATATATCCAGTGAAGGGCATTCATTCAACACGCTGGGGTTAGATTTTCCGTCACAGTTTGAGAAGATTTGCCTTAGTGATCCAAAACAGGCAATAATTACCTCTAGACTATATAAAACATTATTCCTGACCATGCCCATGGGACAGACAAAATATATGTCCCAATGGGAAGTTAACATTGGAGAGGTTCTGGAGGTCAAGGAATGGGAGGACATATGTGAGGCATCATTGAAGAGTTCCATTTGTACAACAGTGAAGGAAAATGCTTATAACCTTTTGTACAGGTAGTCGTATGACTCCATAGCGATTTACAGCTAAAAAAAATCAGTGACCTCCAAAATCTCACTCAATTTT
>CM071567.1:98799895-98835847 GCA_036426205.1 Ascaphus truei
GTCCTTTCAGTTTGACCCTCTGCTTTTTTCTAAAAAGTAATGACAGGCCAGCAAAAGGGAACACACTTGGTATCACATACAGGAACTAGCCTTGAGTTGCATGTGTCAATATTGCACCATTCATCTGCATTAAGTTGACAGGTATATGTTGTGGAGGGTGGTGAGGTTCCTGATACAATGTGATTTGGAGAGTGAAGACATCAAAAGATAAGAAAAAATTGAATGTATGTAATTTTTGTTTTTCAGATTTTTTTTTGCATTTTTTAATGTTATTTTTTTGCTTGCCATTGATTGCTAAATATTTAACTGTGCCCCTTTAGGGTCTAGATAAATACAGTGACAGGCAATGCATTTTTTGGCAAATGGTTGGTTCTTATTAATTAATTGTTGTGTTTTGTATTTCTGTTTATTGTTTTGAGTAATTGTTATGTATTTGTAGAGCTTGTTTTTTTTTGTTCAAGTGTTGATTTATTTTATTGGTCTGGTGTTTAGGCTTTTTATTTATTTTTATTCTTCTGGTGTTTTAGCGTTTTGATTTATTTAATGTTGTGTTGTTTAGAGAGTTGATTTTTTATTGTTCTAGTGTTCAGGTGCTTGGGTTTCTTTTTTTGTTGTGTCTTTTTGGTACTGTGTTGTTGGTGGTTTTTTTTTTGGTTCGGCCATTAGATTGTAATTTTTTACTCTTGGTGCCCTTGGAGGATAGGACATGGAGGACAGTGTATGAGATTGTCTGCATCCTGGGCAGGGGGTAAGTAGAAGGTTTATTTACTTTATGCTGGTTGGATAATGTTTTATTTTGAATGAGCAAATTCACTATTATCCAGATCTGGATAAAAGTAATTTTGCCCATTATTGTACTATAATGCTATGTGTTTTTGTGGTAGAGGGGTATCCATTCTTCCCATTGGGGTTATTTTTGCACCATTGAGGGCATAAGTAACCCCACTTAAAATTAATGGGTGAATTGTATAGTATTGTGTTTGTATTTTGTGTTGTAATTGTTTATTGTGGGTATCAGGGGTGGCTAAACGTGGTATTTGGCCCATGGGGGGGTTGTTATGCATACTGGGTCAGTAGCAGGAGGGGTTAACTCTGCATTACCTACTGGTAGTAACTGTAAGGTCATGAAGGGATATAAAATCCCCGCAACCCCATGCAAGGCCCAAAACGCAGTAGTTTTGTCAAATACCATCTCACCCACCCGCGACAAACAAAAACCGGCACCGGTTATTTAACCCCTTCAATGCATTAGCAGTTAGCCGCTAAGGGGATAAAATTGCCTACAGTTTCAATGTATTTTTATTGCATAGGATGGAAGCCGGGGTCTCCGGAGTGGATATTAATTGTTGTATCAGCTCCAGAGACTGCCGGCTTCAATCCGGTTGCAGAAAAATGTTTTTTTTTTCTAAGTCCCACTATCAGATCCCATCTCGCTAGTTTGGGGATGGTGAGATAATCTTTGATGAACTTGCAATTCCAAAGTTCTGATAATCTCATCAGAGCAACTAGAATAGCTGAAATTTACAAAATGGCCACCTATTTGGATTTTTGCCAGTCATGTGCAAGGGATTGGTCAGAGCCAGAAATCACAAATGCTTACACACATGATTTAACCAACTCATCGATGCTTTATGAATAGCTACAGTACCGAGCAAAAATGTTGTGATTGCTGCTCAAAATCCTCGATAAGGATAAGGTTTTTTTGTGGGTAGAGGGGGTATCCATTCTTTCCCATTGGGGTTTATTTTGGCACCCATTGAGGGCATAAGTAACCACACTGGAAAATTAATGGTGAGTGATGTATAGTATTGTGTTTTTGTATTTGTTGTAATGTTTATGTGGGTAGCAGGGGTGGCTTAAATGTGGTATTTGGCCCATGGGGGGTGTTTATGCCTACTGGGTCAGTAGCAGGAGGGGGTTAACCTCTGCATTACCTACTGGTTGTAAATGTATAGGTAATGAAGGGATATAAAATCTCCCGCAACCCCATGCAAGGCCTAAAATACGCAGAGTATTTTTGTCAAATACCATCTTCACCCACCCGCTACAAACAATAAACCCGGCACCGTTATTTAACCCCTTCATTGATTAGCAGGAGCCGCTAAGGGGAATAATTTGCCTACAGTTTCAATGTTTTTATTGCATAGGATGGAAGCCGGGGGTCTCCGGAGCGGATATAATGTGTATCAGCTCCAGAGGACTGCCGGCTTCAATCCGGTGCAGAAAAATTGTTTTTTTTCTAAGTCCCACTATCAGATCCCATTCGCCTAGTTTTGGGATGGTGAGATAATTTGATGAACTTGCCAATTACAAAATTCTGATATCTCATCAGAGCAACTAGAATAGCTGAAATTATACAAAATGGCCTATTTGGATTTTTCAGCTCATGTGCAAATGGGATTGGCTCAGAGCCAGAATCACAAATGCCTTACAACCATGATTAACCAATCACGATGCTTTATGAATAGCAACCAGTACGCAGCAAAATGTTGTGATTGCATGCCTAAAATCCATCGATAAGTTGTTGTCGAGATACTAGAATGGGCCCCTATATAGTTGTATATGGAAAACCTTTTAGGAGAAAGAGTGGGAAGATGGGACTCATTTAAGTATAATTAGCATAGTCATTAGCCATATCTCCCTGTCAGTTACAGTAACCTCAGGTGTGCTCACTTTTTACCACAGGACATGTCTCCCTACTATATGTACTTAGGAGGAACAGTTAAGGGAATATATATACACAGATGGGTACACTAATAAATTGAAAGTATACTCTGTCTCTCTTCAAAAATCCGAGTGTGGATTTTTCACAATCCTGCAACGGATTATCAGATTTCAATATGAATCCGAATATGTGATACTTAAAATTTGTCCAGATTATATTCATGACAGATTTGAATGAATACGCTTGGCATATTACTACCGAATCCGCAGGCGGTTTTGGTTGGGAGGTGGATTTGGTTTTTAATAAAACAATCCCATGGAAATCCAGGGGCAGAAGTTTGGACTGTTGCACCCATCTCTAGTTACAACAGCAGGCATATTAAATATACATCAACTATATCCACCTGAAAGTGGTTTTTTTTTTAGTAGGAATTCTGAATTCATGTCTAATCTTTAATCTGTATTTTTATACAATGCAACATTTTTTTATAGCTTGTACTGATAAATGTCAAAAGTGTTTTAATAGAACTGTGATAGAACTATTGAGATAAAAGGAATGATTTAATGAAACAGTTAAGCAGTAATAAACTCCTGCCATTGAGTATAGTCTGGGTAGTGACAATTATGTTGCCTGTCCATCATTAAGTCATTCAAATCTACATAACCCTATTCTGTACATTTTTAATTGCAGAACTCCTGTCAAATAACATAACATTATTTTCCATTTCAATGTACATTGTTACAGAGAGGAATTCTATAAATTAGCCAATTTCCTTGATTAGCTAACCAAAAAAAGTATGACATCAATTTTAGTCTGTTGCTCACTTTCTGAAACATAAATAATATGTTATATAGAATATATTTTAAAGAACATCTGTCTTCTTCAAAAAAAGTGAAGTATTCACAATTTAGTATATCATTGACAATTCATCAGTCCGAGTTAATAGTAGTTGAATTCAAGTGAACTTGGGTCATTGTTAATAGCTGGCTAATTGGCAGGTTTTAATTATAATTTGATTTACTGAATTACTGAAACAAATGTACAGAACATTAAATCTGTCTATGAAACTTGCCATAAGTAGGCACACTGACTCCTGGCAGATGCCCCCCTTGTCCCTGACATGCACGTCCACGTCACTTTCTGGGGTTGGAACAATTTTCTTCCTGGACTTCTATATCCATATCACCCTATGGGTTAGTACAATCAAGCTGCATAGTATCTAAAAATGGGTATATCGCCCCAAAAGTGCCTTATTTTTAGCATGTATATTTTAAGCTGCAGCAGAGCATGTACTGGTGCACAGTGCAAAGAGGATGACCTGTTCGTGTGCAATTCTTGGCTTGGTGGTAATAGCCCATAAAGATTAACACAGTGGGCATCCCGGTTCTGAATGAGGAACTAGCGCTGTGTGAGGCCTACTGGGTTCATCAGCTTGAAAGAGTTGCAGTAAGAATAACAGAATCAGTCACTCTACCTGCACGCACCTCTACAGGGAATCGCACGGCTTTTATTTATATTTAATAACATAGTAGTTGAAGAAAAAAAGAAAACACAAGAGCACCAAGATAAGAGAAATTAGTGTATACAAATATAAAAAGATGTAACCACAATTAGCGAATTGTGTTGCTGGCTCATATTTAGTCATAGCCAGTAAAACACACCAGTGTTTTTATCCGATCACGAACACAATTACTGAAACGGATAGGCATCCTAAGGACAGCTATAGGGGGCTTCATTTCCTGCGACTGCGCGCTACGCATTCAGCCCGCTGACACTCGTGGAGGTTGACAGCGTACAGAGACAAGCCCAGCGGCGGGACTGATTTCTGAGGATTGAACACTGCCCCTGCATACCTTATGTGATGCCCTACCAGAGAAGGTATCATTGAGATCGGGGATTATTAAAGTTTTATTCCATGTAAGTGGTTACTATCTTTTTATTATGTGTAATACACTTGATTTCTCTTTCTTGGGGCACTCTTGTGTTTTCTTTTTTTCTTGGATACTTGCTGATCACCGCACGGGAGTTCTCAGTTGGGTCCATCTTGGAGGTGGGGAAGACACCTTGAACAAAAGGAGCAGCAAAAGAACAGAGAGGAATTAATACCACTACCTTAAAGAGCAAGCGCGGATCTGGACACTTTCCCACTAACATAGTATTGAAGCAAGGGGTCTTCAAGTCAACCACATTAATTTCATGTCCGGGGACCCCTGCTTCCTGAGTTACAGGCCCTGCATTGGGTGCTGGTATCTCGCCATGTTTAAATTCTCCTGGTCACGGCCCAAAGCCAGGAAATTTAAACCCAAACGAGGATGGAGGATTACTGGACACACCATACCTGTAACTCAGTAAGCAAGGGTCCCCGGGGCTTAAAATAATGCAGTTCAGCTTTGGAGCCCTAGCTTCAATACTGTTTTTAACTGATAAAAAAAAGCTCATTACCTTAGCGGCTAGCTGCCAAGTAATGAAGCGGTTGTTTGGTGTTTTAAACCTGAGAAGTGGTTATGGGGGTAGGGGGTGGGACTATGGGACGCAGTTGCCCAGGGGTGGGTGGTTAGGGCCATCGGGAAGGTTTGCGGGGAGGGAGAGGTTAACCTTTCATTACCTTACGGTAGTAACCGCTCTAGGGTAATTAAGGTGTTACCCCCATTATATAAAAGGACAGGCGCAGGAGCAAGGGATCTGACTAGAGAAGTTTCTGTCTGCCCTTGGGGAGGAGATATGGCTCTCCGTGCCCCAGTTAAGTTTATCCCAGGTGAAGCCATGAGAAAAATAGCCCGCCTCTGTTGTACCCTTATACTGAGCCCTCGTCACCTACTTCTCCTGCAGCTTTATGAGGGGGAGAACATTGTGGACTCTCTGCCATTCCAAGAACACAACTACAATCTTTTCAGAGTGGACACTGGTTGTTTTTGTTTCAGGTTCCTTGCTCCTTTCACACCCCCATCCATATCCAGAAGGTTCACAAAAGGTTTTGACAATCAGCATCAAGTCACAAGGACATGGGAATATGAGCCTGTCTGTTTTAAATTGTAAAATGTCTATTTAAAATAATTCTCACAAAACAAAACATCTAATAACCCCACAACAATGGAGTTGGGACTATCGTATTAGTAAAAAAAAACGAAGGGGTCATAATATTTCTCCATGGAAAAGCACCTTAAAACTTCAGATTTCAAATAATTTATGTCAAAAATCTACCCCCAGGTTGTTTTTAGACATCACACCCAATTCACAAAATGGGATAGCACACTAAGCATAGAATACACCTTTCAGAGAGAACTGAAAAAAACTGGTATTCCCCCACCCCCCTATTGCGCAGACACCAATCAGCGCGCCCAGAAATGGAGACAAGGAGGAGATTACTTCTCAAAGGAGATTATCATGGCCTACTGGGAAGGATTATACTTATTTTCAAGTCCCTCAACAGGTAATATACAAGATTTAGACTATATTGATGGTGGGGAACTTCAAGTTTCCCGAATAATTTTTACCAGAATAAATAGATAACTTCGGTTTGACTATGCACCAGTTGAAGTAGTAGCAATTAGGCTGGCGGTTTATTAGTAGTGACGGCGACTCGACGATCGACGCAAACATCATTAGTAAAAACCCAAATCATGGCGTCGTCATATGCGATTAGTAGTGCATGCGACGTTTGCGGACGGCGCGACCAACGTCAATGTTGCGACGGGCGACCAAAGTCACTGTTATGTTATTTTCTTCAGAGACGGTCCTCCCATTTGGCAATTAGAGCGCTTCTAACGTCACTCTGCCTCCACCTTTTCTGTTGTCATGGTTTGTAGCCAAGCGGACCAGCACCTAACTAATTCACTTAGTACTACAGAGGGGGTCCGGTCCGGTCTGAGTACATACCCTGTTGGAAGGAGGGAAGTGAAGTGTAGAGACCCGCTCCCTCCAACTGCAAAACTCCACAGGAACAGCCACACGTGACCTCTACGCGTTTCGCACGTAGTGCTTCGTCAGGAGGTCACGTGATGACGCTGTCCCTGGAGTTTAAATAATGATGACTTCAGTTAGTGCATAGTTAAGTAAATAAAGGAGTTTTGTGGATCTGGCCTATAGAATTTTACAGCTAAAAAAAATCAGTGACCTCCAAAATCTCACTCAATTTTGTCCTTTCAGTTTGACCTCTGCTTTTTTATACTAAAGTAACTGACAGGCCAGCAAAAGGGAACACACTTGGTATCACATACAGTAACTAGCCTTGAGTTGCATGTGTCAATATTGCACCATTCATCTGCATTAAGTTGACAGGTATATGTTGTGGAGGGTGAGGTTCCTGATACATAGTGATTTGGAGAGTGAAGACATCAAAAGATAAGAAAAATATTGAATGTATGTAATTTTTGTTTTTCAGATTTTTTTATTGCATTTTTAAAATGTTATTTTTTTGCTTGCCCATTGATTGCTAATATATTTAACTGTGCCCCTTTAGGGTCTAGATAAATACAGTGACAGGCAATGCATTTTTTGGCAAATGGTTGTTCTTAATTAATTAATTGTTGTGTTTTGTATTTCTGTTTATTGTTTTGAGTTAATTGTTATGTATTTGTAGAGCTTGTTTTTTTTTATTGTTCAAGTGTTTGATTTATTTTATTGTTCTGGTGTTTAGGCTTTTTATTTATTTTATTCTTCTGGTGTTTTAGCGTTTGATTTATTTTAATGTTGTGTTGTTTAGAGAGTTGATTTTTTTATTGTTCTAGTGTTCAGGTGCTTGGGTCTTTTTTATTGTTGTGTCTTTTTGGTACTGTTGTTGTTGGTTTTTTTTTGGTTCGGCCATTAGATTGTAATTTTTTACTCTTGGTGCCCTTGGAGGATATGGACATGGAGGACAGTGATGAGGATGTCCTGCATCCTGGCAGGGGTAAGTAGAAGTTTTATTTACTTTATGCTGGTTGGATAATGTTTTATTTTGAATGAGCAAATTCACTATTATCCAGATCTGGATAAAAGTAATTTTGCCCATTATTGTACTATAATGCTATGGTTTTTTTGTGGTAGAGGGGGTATCCATTCTTTCCCATTGGGGTTATTTTTGCACCCATTGAGGGCATAAGTAACCACACTTAAAATTAATGGGTGAATTGTATAGTATTGTGTTTGTATTTTGTTGTAATGTTTATTGTGGGTATCAGGGGTGGCTAAACGTGGGTATTTGGCCCATGGGGGGGTTGTTATGCTACTGGGTCCAGTAGCAGGAGGGGGTTAACTCTGCATTACCTACTGGTAGTAACTGCTAAGGTCATGAAGGGATTTATTAAAATCTCCCGCAACCCCAGCAAGGCCAAAACGCCAGTATTTTGTCAAATACCACTCACCCACCCCCGCTGACAAACAATAAACCCGGGCACCGGTTATTTAACCCCTTCAATGCATTAGCAGTTAGCCGCTAAGGGGATAAAATTGCCTACAGTTTCAATGTATTTTTATTGCATAGGATGGAAGCGCGGGGTCTCCGGAGTGGATATTAATTGATGTATCAGCTCCAGAGACTGCCGGCTTCAATCCGGTTGCAGAAAAAATGTTTTTTTTTTCTAAGTCCCACTATCAGATCCCATCTCGTAGTTTGGGATGGTGAGATAATCTTTGATGAACTTGCAATTCCAAAGTTCTGATAATCTCATCAGAGCAACTAGAATAGCTGAAATTTATCAAAATGGCCCTATTTGGATTTTTGCAGCTCATGTGCAATGGGATTGGCTCAGAGCCAGAAATCACAAATGCCTTACACACATGATTTAACCAACTCATCGATGCTTTATGAATAGCTACAGTACCGAGCAAAATGTTGTGATTGCTGCTCAAAATCCTCGATAAGGATAAGGTTTTTTTGTGGTAGAGGGGGTATCCATTCTTTCCCATTGGGGTTAGGTTTTTTTTCAAGAGACTGATTGTGTTTCGTATGGACATAGTGTAATTTTTAAGCGCCAGGTATCCTTTTTTCATTCATCGTATTACTGTATGCAGGTTGGAGGTAATTTGCATTGTGGGAAGCCTTTGGCAGCTCTGGCCTTTTGTTATCACAATTGGTTTTCACAATTTTTATTCATTTAAATATTGCACCTTATTTGTTGCACGTGTAATCACACATTATAGGTTAAGCGCTAGAGTAAGGGTCAATTCCAATTTCTATTATCAGTACTCACATATTGTTGTGAAATTCTTGAACTTTAGAGCGTGCTTCCAGCAAAATAGAACACATGGTTGTAGATTCCAATGAGGAAAAAGCGGTGCACAGCATAGGAAAAACAAAGTCCGGACACATCAAAAAATTCATTAAAATCAGTTTATTCCAAAGATTCATGGGAGACATCAAAAAGTAGATGGACATGGGACAAAAAAACTCTGACACGTTTCGGGCCTGTCTGGCCCTTTGTCAAAGAGTGTATACAGATCCCTCATTGTCTCGCCTGATTTATACAAGCCAAACATGTGACGCGGTGAAACCGGAAGTGACTAAGCGCCCGAACTGACACATCCCCAAGATCTCACCAGACTGTCTGGGAGAGTTTGAGACATACTACCCCATCAGGCGCAGCACCACCTGTAGTGTGGACGACCACACTGCATATTTATAAAGGACAACAAATTCACTCAGCACCACAATAGCCGGGGGCAAAAACTAATTTATTTATTCCTAAAGGCATTAATAATTACCTGGGGGTGGGGTATTGCCCAGTATGTGCATCCCTTTCAATTAATGGAATAAGAAATGTAAGAAATCATGTATTTTGCAATGATTAAAGACTGGCATGGAAAAAAAACAATATGAATATAAGTACATTCTGTTTTACATTTCACATGTGAAATTTGCTATGTGATGATTTAGATAATATTTTCATAGCTGAGAAAAAATATGTAATACATAGCAGGTTTCTCTAGCAAACAGTGGTTTAACAGCTTTAAAGATGCTTCCTTAATAGCACTTTGGATTTGTTTTTCTTGAGTACATATATAACTGTTTGAGTGTTATTTGCTGGTACATCTATACTTTGTATGTCCTATTAAATATGGATCATGCTTGACCTAGATCTAGACTCTGCTAAATATAGCAGGAAAAAGAAGGAAAACGCTTCACTGTGAAAAAAAGAAATAAAAATAATGCTTTTGCTTTCTGTTTGATGACAGGGCGTTATATTTAAAATAAATTCAGCAATGGATAACCACATTGATCTGACAAAAAAGAAAATGTCAAATTATGTACCCAGCTGAAGGGATTTTAAAAATAGGGCAATCGGAAGAGTGTCTTCTTAAGTAGATGTCATGGAAAACGTTCATTCTTTTTTTTTCAAGTTTTCCAACTGAAAGATTACAAAAGCCTTGCTTCAGAAACTATATTTTAATCTTGCTCTGTGTAGGGGAGCTTGCTTAGTTCTTCTTTCAGTGAACATTTTCAACAAAAAAACAGAACCAGCTTTCTTAAATGTGTTTTCTGGGTCAGTGAAGAGTTGAAGAAGATCCAGGTGATTAGCAAGGCAGAAAGAATTCCCTGGGGAGAACTGAGTAAGAGCAAACATAAATAGAAAGTACTGTGTGACAAGACTATCCTGCTGAATCCTATGAAATGTACAGTACAGTATATTAGCAATTGCTTCTTTTCAAGTTATTTTCTGTTCGCTTATAGTATGTTCATTGTGTTGTTTCTATAATGTTCCCTTCCTTCATGCACTTTAACACAATCAACAATAGCAATCCAATCGAAGAATATACCCTCAAAATTGGATCACAAATGTTACGTTGTTTTAATTTTTCCTGCATAATTTTCTATGTTACTCCTTTGCAGTTATATTTTTTCTAGCAAAGATATAACCTTCTATAAGCAGTATAGTAAAATATAAAATGAATTGTGTGTTATATGTTTTTTTAACACATATACAGATGGGTACATGTGTGTACTAAGACTTGTATGACAACCATATAGGTTATTCACTTAAAGGATGTACTGCAGCGGCAGATTTTATTCTAACACATCGCCAGTTTTTCCCTGGCTTTTTCCTGGAATGCGACGCACTTCACCTGGCGCATGCCGCGTTCATTTTGCGTT
Organism: Ascaphus truei; assembly: GCA_036426205.1. NCBI lineage: Eukaryota > Metazoa > Chordata > Amphibia > Anura > Ascaphidae > Ascaphus > Ascaphus truei. The sequence continues at coordinate 98,810,629 of CM071567.1, forward strand.
CCCGGCCACGGATCATGCGTTGACGCGCGGTTGATGCGTTTATTGAGAATGGTTCAGATTTAATAGGTTGCAATTCTTCGCGTGTCCGCCAGATGGCAGATATTCATGAATTGTAATGCGCATGCGCTTCAGTAATGTGTCGACTTGCAGGTGTTTCGTTTAAAAAAGATACCACAGTGTGCTATTGTAACTTGGCCTTGAGACTGAAGGAAGAGGTTGAAAAATGTATCAATTTAGGCTTTTCATATTAAAGAAAGACAAAGACCAGTTTCGGTTATAGTATTCTCCAGAGACTCGCCGCCCGCCATGAGTGTTCAAGTGCAGTCCGCTTTCCAAAAACCCGACAGAAGTTACGCGTATTTGATATGGGCCGCGATTAATGCAACAGAGGATAAGATGGCAACAGTTGTTCAAATTTATCAGTATTTTATCGAAAACTATGACTTTTACAAATTTTCGCCAGCTCCTCATACGTGGAAGCGTGCAATAAGGAAAAGGTTATGTAGCGATCCCTGTTTTTATCGTATCGAGCCACAATTTGTTGGAGGGTATTGGTGTGTATCAACGGCTTTTTCCTGTATCTATGATCATGATGACGGCAAAAGGCGAAGGTTCGTGTTAAAACCAACTAAGAAACGACAGTCGCTGCCAAGCAATGTACCAGCAACGGCTTCCAATGACGATCCCACCGTCAGTGACAACCGTTGCTGTCTATCCAGCAAGCCTGAGCCGGATTTCGCGTGCAGTTTCGATCAAGCTTGCATGTACCTAAGCAATTTCCAGCCTCATCAGCTGACTACAGGTGGACTAGTCCCGCTGCAAACTATCGACGTGGATGATCAAGAACACTGGACTGGCAGTGAACCGGCGCCGGTGCCAGCTGAATGGGAAATTCTATGGTGAGTATTGTTGCCGTATTATTTTCTGTGTTTTTTTTTATTTTGACAATACAGTATCAATATCGGTGCGATTCAAAAGTCAAGTGATTCTCCTGTAAGCAATATCATTGGCTGAGCGGCTTCTACAGTATTGTACTGCAGATACTGAACAATTGGTGGAACGCTAGGCGCATGCGCATTGGAACCTTCTTGAAACGCATATGCGTGTCATTACATCAACGGTAGGCGCGTGTGCATATGAACAGGAGACGTCCCCCGAGAAAATAATTGGTGGGACTGGCTGGGAACTTCTTTAGGGGGCTGACCATTATAGTAAAACTTTTGTTTTTCCTCAGAAAAGAAAACGGCTAATGGAGGGATTTCGGTGGATAATATCGCTTTGTGTAACAATGCCTGCACATTGCTGAATCGGATTTAAAACCCACGTACCGGAGTCTACAGTTTAGTTGCCGTTGTTATTGATTAGGATAGAATACTGTACCTGAAACAGTATGCTGATGTTTTCCGGCCGTACAATATACATTACTTTTATATATACAGTACAGTATACTGTGTAATAAACCCGAAAAAATAAAACTATGCATTTATTGTACATGTATCACATATATTATGTGTCTTCTACAATATACAGTGCCAATACATACAGTACAGTACAGTTTGTGTCTTCTATTTTTTTTAATACTCTTATACTGAGCATGCCTACAGTATACAGTGCAGTATGCCTCGACATTCTAGAAACACTGTATTTTGTTACAGTAGCAAAGGAGCCAATGGAACAATGTAAAACAAATCAACATGTTCTTTTATTGGTGGAGTAAGTACAAAAACATTTATTTATAAATACTGTATAATGTTGAAACATTTTAAGTGCACAGCAATTCAAAACATCCATACACAATAATACATTCTGCAGCCTTTATTAAATTCTTCTGCCTGCCACAAAACATTTTTGGTGCATGGGGCACAGGGAGTTAAAGTGACTTGCTTTTATTGTACTGTATTTGGGGGTTGTCTTTGGGGGTTTATTCATCAAATTATTATGACGAACTGCCTTTTGAAATGACACTGCTGTTAACTACAGTACAGTATTTCAGCCACACACCTCCAGAGTTTTTAATCCTTCCCTAGCCAAGCGTCAATCGGCTGAGTCACCCTAGCCTACAGTGTATGGTTTACTGCTACAGTTGTGAAAACATTTATGTCAGTCAGTATGGTTTACAGTCACAAGTTTTAAAAACAAATTCTTTATTCATAAAATAAACAAAACGCAACATCTCCTTTATTAAAAAATGGTAAGTCAAAACATATACTGTACAGTGGGATGGTGTGCAAAACAGTCTGCACCAGTACAGTCCTTGAGGGCAGCAAACAGGGCGGGATTTCAGGGTAACCTTTGAAAACCGTGCCTGTTTGCGGCCCTCAGGGACTGGAATTGTGCAGGTCCTGTGTGTGTGGACAGCACGTTAAAACATTTCTGTATAAATACAAGTAAAAAAACACACAACAACATCTCCTTTATTTAAGTACAGCAGGTCAAAACATGTACAATACAGTTCAGCACAACAGTATGGTCTTACCTGTGATTAAAAAAAATCTTTATTCATAAAATACAGTATACAAACGAAACATCTCCTTTATTAAAGAAACATATACAGTACAGTGGGATGGTGTGCAAAACTGTCAGTCAGACCTGCACCAGTACAGTCCTCGAGGTCAGCAAACAGGGCCGGTTTTCAGGACAACCTTGAAAACCATGCCTGTTTGCGGCCCTCGGGGACTGGAATTGTGCAGGTCCTGTGTCTGTGTGCAGCAAGTTAAAACAGTAAGTTAAACAGCAGGTCAAAACATCTCCTTTATTTAAGTTCAGCAGGTCAAAACATGAACAGTACAGCACAGTTCAGCACAACAGTATGGTCTTACAGAAAGTACTCCACATTGTCCGTCCATGGCCGATTCCTTGCATGGCGCAAAAACGCCATTAATGCAGTCTTGAACGCCTTTCATTACAGGATCTGTAATTGGAAAAAAGCGTCGCATTTCATCCAGAATGTTCTTCCTTAAATTGGCAGGAAGCGCCTTTTTTACGCGATTTCCTTCGTAGTTCACTTTGAAGGCCCAGTCGCAGTACAAAGAGTGGGGAACATGGTACTTAAAAAGTAACAACGCATACTTGTGGGGTGCACCAGCAGTCTTCACCCTATACATCTCCCTGAGCGGCGGTGGCAAATCGCACAGGGTGATGTTGGGCACCGTATCGATGCGAGCAAATGTAGGTCTTTTGGGAGCGGGTGTGCTTGAGGCGACAGGCGATGGTAGGTTGTTTGGGAGGAAGCTTTCCTCCGGTCTTGGTCACCATGTTGTCTCCTGGTGTGGTCTTGACGGGGTTGTCATGTCCTCCTCAACGGCATACATGTACACTACATCTTCTGGTGGAGGGGGTGTGCTTGGTGATGGAAGGGGGTCGAAGGTCCAGCGTGGGGAAACAGGTTCATTAACACCGAGCAAATGATGTATACCCGCTATGTCAGCCTCTATCTTCTCCATCCGTCGATCCATCCGTTGATCCATATGTAGCATCCGTTGCTCAACATTTAGCATGGTCTCCAGATGCAAATCTATCTTTGCTAGCACAATAGAGTTCCCGGGGAGATCCACAGTTATCCCATTCAGCATCCGGTCTAACGAGCTGCTTCTTGTACATGGCTTCTGGAAATCTGGGTGGATGGGTGCAACGGAGGATGAGATGGGGGTTCCATGGAGAGATGTGGCAGCGTCGTCGAAGAAGGGTGGAGGAGGTGACCTAAGGATATTCGGTAGAGGAAAAGCGGCAGCGTCGTCGAAGAGGGATGGAGAAAGTGACCTTTGGATTTCCGGGCGAGAAGCAGAGTCGTCTAAGAGCAAAGGAGAAAGTGACCCGTGGATTTCAGAGGCAGCATCGTCGGATAGAACTGGAGAAGATGGTCTGTGGGTTTCCGGGAGGGCGGTGGCAGCGTCGAGGATGAGTGGTGGCGAAGACGGGCTGAAGATTTGCGGGACAGCGGTGGCAGAGTCGTCGAAGCGTATGTGAGAAAGTGGTCTGCGGGTTTGATGGGTTGGCTGCCAATCGTTTTGCGTTGAGAGTACATCACCGTATATCTTCTTGACATAATAAGGCTGATGTCTATGAAAACCCTTAGCCTTTGGGGTCAGCAGAAGGTTTTCTTTATTGGCCTTAGTCTGTCGCTTTGGCCTTGGTGTGGAAACGGCAACCGCCTTTCACTTTTTCTGCATGACAGGCACGGCTGAGGCGAGTGGGTTCCTGCGTCCGTAGAATCGGGGTCGATCCATGGAAGCAGATGGCACAATGCAGAACAGTATCTGGACAAGGGCAAGTTCAGATAAAGATCATCGAGTGGTGGGCTATGCAAAGTGTGTAACCTTTTATGCATGGCGACCAGGTACAGGTGTTGAAAGTGGGCGTACTCTAATGTGAGTCATTACAGTATAAATACACCATCCATTTTGTGGATTCACTGCACATTGAATACACATCGACTAAACATAGAATATACATTCTTCTGTTTGTATTTCTTTCTACTCGCAGCAATGCCTGTTAAAAAGATTTCCAAGGATCTCAGCATGCGAATTAAGGAGATGTACACGAGTGGACACCGAATTGCTGCTATTCAACGCTGGTTAGCTACTTCTGGCCTCATTGTGCCAGCAACCACCGTGAGCTATCATGCACACGGAAAAAACAGAGACCGCAAAAGGGCACTTAGTGTAACTAACGCGTAAGTATATTTATACAACTTAAAAATTTTTTTTATATAAATAAATGTGCTGTAGATCTACAGTACTGTTTCTAATATCTTTGTTATTTCTCTATATTTATATTACAACAGTATATTTTATTTATATTTATATTTATATTACAACAGTATATATTTTTTCTATATTTATATTTATATTACAACTGTATATTTAATTTGTATATTTATATTTATATTACAACAGCATATATATTTTGTATATTTATATTTATATTACAACAGTATATATATTTTTTCTATTTATATTTATATTACAACAGTATATATATTTTGTATATTTATATTACAACAGTATATATATTTTTTCTATTTATATTTATATTACAACTGTATATCTATTTTGTATATTTATATTTATATTACAAAAGTATATATATTTTTATATTGCTGCATATTAATAGAACAATATACAGTATTGTATCCTGTTGATCTACTGTCTCTAATATTTTTACTTACCGAATTTTTTTTCTTTACATTGTAGGGAGACAACTCTTCTGGTGGACAAAATAAGTGAGGAGAATGATGAGAAGAGTACATTAAGGGTCAAATACACTCTGCAGGACAATCACAATCTCACCGTATCCAAGACCAGCATAAAGAAGATGAGACGCGGCATTGCATGGAAATATGGACGTGTGAGTTTAGTACTGGACAGTACAGGAGGTAAAAGTGTTGTTTAGGAAACTGTACTGTACCGCTAAAATTATTTATTCTTTGTCATTACAGAGCGTACCCCATGATACGGGACGTAAACAAAATAAAAAGAGTGGTCCAGGCCCAGGCATGGATCGACAGTGGAGAAACTTTCCAGGATTGCATCTTCACTGACGAGTCTACTGTGTCGCTGGAGAGATTTGCAACCTTTGCATTCCACAAAAAAGGCCGCATATCTTTGAAGCCGTGGCCAAAACACCCCGTAAAGCTGCATGTGTGGGGTGCCATCTCTAGGGGTTGACTGGGATGCATTGTCATCTTTGAAGGTAAAATATATAAAATATAATGTAGCCTTATGCACTGTACTTTCCTAGTGTAGCCTCACTGTATGCACTGAACTGTATTATTGTGCAGTTTTTTGAGCACTTTTATTTTCTTGCTATAGGAATCATGAATAAAGCTTTCATCCAAGACAACATTGTGCCCGAGATAGTGCAATACATCACACGCGAGTTCCCGAATGGTCAACGCTTCTACCAGGACAACGATCCCAAGCACACTGCGTCAATGGCGCATATTCTTGAGCGCGGCATCAACTGGGTGAAGACGCCAGCGGAGTAAGTGCAGTAGACGTGTCCCATTTTTGTTCCCCACTGTTTTTAGCTCTTAAACTAATTGTCCTTTCTTTCCAATGACAGGTCGCCAGACTTCAATCCGATCGAAATGGTCTGGCATCAGCTGAAGGACCATATCCGGAAAGTGGCGAAACCCTCCAAAAAGGACGAGTTGTTGAAAGGCATACTGAGTTTTTGGAACGATGTACTCACCGTGGAACGCTGCAAAAAATATATAGACCATATTGCCACTGTGTTACCCATTGTCATCGCGCGTAATGGGCAAGCATCAGGAAAGTAGTACTGTGCTGTAGTATTGTAAGTACAGTATGTTACAGGTAAGTATGGCACAGATTTTTTCTTTCCAGATAGTAAGAGAATACAGTAGTTAGTTTTTTCTTTACAGAGAGAGCAGCACCAGCCATCAGGTTACAGTACATAGAATTTAACAGTAGTCAGAGTATACAGTAGTTCCAGTACAGTATACAGTACACTAGTTTGACAGTACTACAGTAACTGCCTACTAACTGCCCCATATTTTTTTCTTTCCAGAGAAAGCTGCACCAGCCACCTACAGTAGTTCTGCCGTAACTGCACTAATTTTTGGTTTTCTTGTCGTTCCAGGAACAACGATGGCCTAGGGGGATGGGGGTGTTGTGTCTAGTCAAATCTGCTTGTACAGTCAAATGTACAGTATATAAACAGCAGCAATGATGTACACAAAACCTCTCCTCTCTCAATGAACTACAGTACTGTACTGCAGACAGAATGAGGAAAAGATAAAGACTAAAGAAAAAATAATTTTACTATAAAGTATATACAGTACAGTATATTATACAGTACTGTACATTACAGTACTGTACTGTATATACTGTAGTTTTAAATAATATTCTTAGAAATGTGCATTACTCATGTTTCCTCATGTTTTACAAAAGGTTTTCCAAATGGTTATCCAATTTCAAGCTGCCAAAATAACTTAATAAAGACTGCATTATGTTTTATTCCTGATTATTTTAATATTTGTATTTTTTGGTTCCTGATAAAATAAAATAAATATTTATTCACTTTCCTGCGAATCATAATCATTGACAGCCACCCCTACAGTGTACCAATGAATTATTTTATTTATTTATTTATAAAATATTTTACCAGGATTTATATATTTTTATTTGAAAGATATTAAAGAATGTACTGTATTGTATTAAAAACATGTGACTGTAAACCATAGTGACTGACAAATATTTTCACACCCTGATGAAATACTGTATCAGTGTACTCTCAATTCTCACAGTGCTGTGCACATCAGATTTACATTTCAAATTCGAGAGGGGATTTTTCAAAGCATTACCGTTCAAACAACAGGCCTCTAAGGGTTGGGGGAGGGGGATGGTGTGATTAGAAGCAGGCGTGCTGAGTGTTTGTAGCTCGGCTATGGGCGGATTAAGAACACAATGGCAATATGCAGCAGATCAACGACCCAGTGGAGAGAGAGGGATGGTACTGTAGGCTAGGGTGACTCAGCCGATTGACGCTTGGCTAGGGAAGGATTAAAAACTCTGGAGGTGTGTGGCTGAAATACTGTACTGTAGTTAACAGCAGTGTCATTTCAAAAGGCAGTTCGTCATAATAATTTGATGAATAAACCCCCAAAGACAACCCCCAAATACAGTACAATAAAAGCAAGTCGCTTTAACTCCCTCTGCCCCATGCACCAAAAATGTTTTGTGGCAGGCAGAAGAATTTAATAAAGGCTGCAGAATGTATTATTGTGTATGGATGGTTAGAATTGCTGTGCACTTTAAATGTTTCAACATTGTACAGTATTTGTAAATAAATGTTTTTGTACTGACTCCACCAATAAAAGACCATGTTGAATTGCCTCACATTGTTTCCATTTGCTCCTTTGCCAGTGTAACAAATGTACTGTAGAGGCTTGCTGCACTGTTTTTTAACTGGCTGGTCGCGCAATTGGCGTAGGAACTACGGCAATTGGTGTGGGAACTAGGTCAATTGGCGTGGGAACTTCTGTTCTAGGGCACCTAGAAATAAAATTCATTTTGCCCCTAGATGTTAGGAACCCCCTCACTTGACCTCAACAGGATCCGAGCAGTAATGGCGACGAGAAAGGGTCATGCCGGCAAGGAGGGTCCTACCATTGAGCGCAATGGCGGAGAAAGCTTTGAACCGGCTAAGTCAGAATGAGCAGAAACCTGGAACCCACAACTTCGGTTCTGTTCGACCTAGAGGGCTCAGATTCGGTCACCATGTAGTCCTAGTTGCGGCAGGACTGCATGGCAAATTGCGACCCTCTCGTGGCAACAGAACGGAGTCAGGGTGATGTTAAAGTTCAGGTTTCTGCCATTGACTTGCATGGCAGAAAAAAAGCCACTTTGGTAATGTGCTTTTAAACTGTCTTTTGGTACCTCCGGTTCCGGGGGTCGTGCAAGCCTGATATTTTGCCACTATGGCAAGGGTCCTCTCGCATGAGGACCAGATAAATTTCAACCCGCTCAGACCCACAGAATGGGTTATTTTACATTATATTCGCGCAATTGGCGTGGGAACTACTTAGGGCCGCGGTCAAGTTCACGGGCAATTGGCGTGGGAACTTCTGTTCTAGGGCACCTAGGAATAAAATTCTTTTTGCCCATAGATGTTAGGCACTGTATACCACTGTACAGTATACTGTGGAAGACAAATAATGACACGATACTGAACATGTAGAATAAATGCATAGTTTTATTTATTCGGGTTTATTACACAGTATACTGTACGTCCGGAAAACATCAGCATACAGTACAATATTATCCATCGAAATCCCCCCATTAGCCGTTTTCTTTTCTGAGAAAAAACAAAAAGAAAAGTTTTAATGTACAGTAATGGTCAGCCCCCTAAAGAATTACCCAGCCAGCCCCACCAAAATAATACGGCAACAAGACAGTACTCACCATAGAATTAAAATTCATTTCCCCCCAGATGTTAGGAACCCCCTCACTTCACCCCAACAGGGTCTGAGCATGTACAGTACAGTACTGTACTTTAAAATAAAATTAAACATGCAATTTTACTATTACTGCGCGCGCACGCACAGACTGTGTACTGTAGGTTGAACCGCGAAGGTATTAGACTTCAGAGACAACAGCTCGCAAACGCCCCCATGCGTTTTTACACGGAATTGCATTATTGCAGCCAGCGGGAATAAAATGCTTAAATCACGGGCGCGAAATAACACAATACACTCCGGGAGAAAACATTACTAAACCGCACATCACCGGGATATTCCGAAATTCGCGGAACTAGCCAACTTCGAATAAAGTTGGTCGCCACTGTATATAACTGTTTATTGTGTCAAAGTAATATACTCGATATGATATTATATAGTTTGAGTGATTATACTCATAGGGGTTATGGTTTTATAAATAACTATTTGTACTATTTTAGTGTTTGAGAACAATGCACATGAGGATTCTCTAATCGTGTTTGAATTGCAGGTTACATCTTTTCCAATGATACCGTGATATGTATATACATAATACGTATGAGTGGAGTTATTCAAAATTATTATAGACACATTGTCTTTTGTAATATCAGAGATAATATATCATACCCTGAGATTATGACTAAAGAGATCTCGATACTGGAATATTCTAAAACTACTACTATTGTTATTATATTTAGAACACTGAGATCATGACCAAAAGAGATCTCGATACTAGATGTTTGCACTGTATTATCTATGGAATATTTTAAAACTATTGTAATCATAACTATGGTTTTATTCTTTTGGATCATATATCCACATTATGTTTTGAGAGTTTTTTCAACGATAACTTAGATTGTAATTATGAAAAAATATCCCTGTTTCATTGGAACGGTTGCACATGTGTTTTTATAACAGGTATAGGAATATACTGATTCTTTTAAACTTTTTGTAATCACTAGATAGTTTTTTTTTTTTTGCACTTTTTGTATTATACTAATGGTTTAGCTGACTGTAGAATATTAGCTTTTCTTCTGTCTTATCTGTATATTGTTATTTATCTATACTTTTATGTACCCTAACTTACTCGTATTGGGAGCTGCATGGGTTACTCAATTTTGTGTTTTGCACATTGAGTGCGCTTGTATACTGTCAAATGCGGAGGCTAGGGTAAATTTTTAACCCATTCACGCATGCGTAAATTGTTAGACAGAGGGAGATATATGATCGGCTTATGCCTTGTCCCTGTGCGCATGCGCGTGCCGACGGGACAGAGAGGGGTCGCATCTCGTGAGATTTGGCTCGTCATAAGCCACAGGGTGTGTGTTACTCCCTGGGGCTGCTGATTGGCTATGCCTCGTGGTGGGATTTACTCCTGGACCTGGTTGTATAGTGCATGCGTCAGAGGGGCAATGCGCATTGGTCAAATGTAAATTGGTGACGTCATCGGTTTAGGCGCCAAAACGGCAGTCAGCTGCTATTTAAATGTTCTGTGTATTGTATATGACACTTCTTGATAAAGTGCACGCTTTGCACGAAACGTGTAGAAGGGCTGCAACCCTCTATTTTATGGCTTCCCAATAAAGAGTGATTTTTTGCCAGACCTGCTCTCCTTCATTCCTGGCTGTGCGCTGCACACACACTGCACTTGGTTCATTAACCAACCTGAGATGGCCCAGGCCGGGAGTCATTGAAGAGGTCAAATCTAGTGACTGAAGATCAAAGAGGATAAAGAAAGATATCTTGAAAAAAAAGATGATAGAAAATAAATATTTACACAAGTCTTCAATCAACAGAGGAAAGAGGGCTTTGTGGCAAGTGGAGGATCCAACATCGTTGACATAGGATGGAAGTGGAATACAAATAGGCAGCCGTTTATTTTGAACTTTGATTTCTTTTGCCATTATGCTTTGGATTGTTTTTTATTGTTTTTGTTTGGGTTTTTTCTTTATCATCAGGCTTAGATTGCTTTTTTATGGTTTATGGGGGGGAGGATTTAATGCTAATCATTTTCCTTGGATTGTTTTTTTTAATTTTTTTTACGGTTGGTCATCAGTCCTTAGATTTTTTTCTGGATAAGCTGGTTATGTAATACAATTTTGTTAAGGTCAACATTGATTTCCATGTGGCAATTTATGTCCAAATTGAGGGACTATATATATAGTCAATTGAGAGTAATTGGCACTCACATGTATGCAGTAAAAGGTAGGTGCATGTCCCTTAGCAGTAGTTAACAGGCAGGGGTGTTCCTCACAGCAATGGTGTAGCCGCAGCAATGCAGTTGGAACGAGACAGCACTCAGAGGTAATTTTCAAAGAGATTGTATTAGAGTAGGTGGAACAAAGGCCAACGTTTTGGTCCTCACAGGGGGACCTTTCTCAAGGCTATTCAGATGCCACCCACTGGGTCAGGCTCCTCCAAGTCTGGTGAGGCAAATGGCAGCCCGGACGACTGCCATTTATCCCAGGACGTGGGTACTTGAGCCCTTCCCTGCTAACCAGATGGTCTTCACACCCCTTGCATCCTTGCATCCTCTGGTATCTTTCATCTCCGATATTCAGCAGCCTTACTTGCACAAATTTGGTAGCCTCTCTGAACATTAGTTCTGAAAGTCCCAGCTCATTTACCGTGCACAACAGTATATACAGTGGCGGCCGCCTTAAGCCTCGTGCGGCCATTTCAGCGCGACTTTTAAAACCGCATGCAGATGCAGTGTTTGATGCGACATGTTCCGGTATTAAAGCCGTGGCCGCGTGCATTTGTATTAGTGCTGGCATGAATGCGGCACGAACGCGGTGAAGTGCGTGGCTTTAAAAAAAAATACCCGGACAAAATCGGAGATGTTTGAGAATAAAAGGAGCCGTAACAGTACTATAATCAACACAATGTTAATAAAAATATATACTTGTATATATCCTAAGTCTTTGGGTATGGGGAATAGAAAAGAAAGCTGCAGTTTATTTTCTACTAGCCTTTATTCCCCACACACTATCTAAGAGACTTGGACTGGACTCTAAGTGCCCCCTCATAACCTTATAATTATGATTGGAGTGCTCATGAACCCCAATACAGGTTCTGGGCTATCTGGGCATTAACTAGGGACCACTCTGCACGGAATCGGGGGCCACGTCCCTTGCGGCGTGACCCCTCCTTACCCACTACCAGTACTGCAGCAGCTGCTGCCCCTGCCCCCCGTCGCTACCCTTGCCGCCACCCAGTGCATACCTTGAATTCTGCCGCCGCCATCTTGGATTCTGGCACTGGTGTTACAGACTATCAGCTGTGCTCTATTACTTCCTGGTCTCTCAGCCACTCACAGGCCGCTCCTTGACACGCCTCCGCCATGCCCATCATCCGGATTGGTCACTGTCGCTTTAAATATCCTAGAGACAAAATAGGAAAAAACCTGGCGCTTACCTTAAGCTTAATATAGGGGGGGGTGGTAGTTGTCAATGATTATGATTAGCAGGAATGTAAATAAATATGTATTTTATTATATCAGGAACCAAAACATACAAATATAAAAATAATCATGAATAATATATAATGTAGACTTTATTAAGTTCTTCAGGTAAATTAAAATTGGATAAACATTTAGAAAACATTTGTAAAACATGGAGAAACATGAATAATGCAGATTTATAAGAATATTATTTAATAATATATACTGTAATGTATAATATATATATATAGTAATATTATTTTTTCCGTCTTTATCTTGTTCCTCATTCCGTGTACAGTACAGTAGTTCAATGAGAGAGGAGAGGTTTTGTGTACATCATTACTGCTTTTTATATACTGTACATTTGACTGTACAAACAGATTAGACTGGACACAACACCCCACCTCCCCCCCAGGCCACCCTTTTTTCCTGAAACGACAAGAAAACAAAAAATTAGTGCAGTTATGTGCGTACTGTATTATCGCATTGTGTGATGTGTAGTACTACTGTACATGGCTGGTGCTGCTTTCTCTGTAAAGAAAAAAATTGAGCAGTTAGTAGGCAGTTACTGTAGTACGGTCAAACTAGTCTATACTGGAACTACTGTATACTCTGACTACTGTTAAATACTATGTACTGTAACCTGATGGCTGGTGCTGCTCTCTCTGTAAAGAAAAAACTGTAACTACAGTACTGTATACTCTGACTATTGGGAAAGAAAAAATCTGTGCCATACTTACCTGTATCATACTGTACTTACAATACTACAGCACAGTACTACTTTCCTGATGCTTGCCCATTACGCGCGATCACAATGGGCAACACAGTCGCAATATGGTCTATATATTTATTGCAGTGTTCCACGGTGAGTACATCGTTCCAAAAACTCAGTATGCCTTTTAACAATTCGTCCTTTTTGGAGGGTTTCGCCACTTTTCGGATATGGTCCTTCAGCTGATGCCAGACCATTTCGATCGGATTGAAGTCTGGTGATCTGTCATTGGAAAAAAAGGACAATTAGTTTAAGAGATACAGTACACAATAAAAACAGTGGGGAAAAAATGAGACACGGTCTACTGCACTTACTCCGCTGGCGTCTTCACCCAGTTGATACCGCGCTCAAGGATATGCGCTGTTGACGCACTCTGCTTTGGATCGTTGTCCTGGTAGAAGCGGTGACCATTGGGGAACTCGCGTGTGATATATTGCACTATCCCAGGGACAATGTTGTATTGGAAGAAAGCTATATTCATGATTCCTATAGCAAGAATAGAAAAGTGCTCAAAAAACTGCACACTAGTACAGTACAGTGCATAAGGCTACATTACATTTTATATATTTTACCTTCAAAGATGACAATGCATCCTGGTCAACACCTAGAGATGGCACCCCACACAAGCAGCTTCACGGGGTGTTTTGGCCGCGGCTATAAAGATATGCGACCTTTTTTGTGGAATGCACAAAAGTAGACTCGTCTGTGAACATGCAATCTGGAAAGTTTCCCCACTGTCGATCCATGCCTTGGCCTGGACCACTCTTTTGATTTTGTTTGCGTCCCTTATCATGGGGTTTGCTCTGTAATGACAAGGAATAAATAATTTTAGCGGTACAGTACAGTTTCCTAAACAACAATTTTACCTCCTGTACTGTCCAGTACTAACCTCACACGTCCATATTTCCATCCAATGCTGCGTTTCATCTTCTTTATGCTGGTCTCAGATACAGTGAGATTGTGTTTTTCCTGCAGAGTGTATTTGACCCTTAATGCACTCTTCTCATCATTCTCCTCACTTATTTTGTCCACCAGAAGAGTTGTCTCCCTACAATGTAAAGAAAAACAATCCGGTAAGTAAAAATATTAGAGACAGTAGATCAACAGAATACAATATATTGTTCTATTAATGTGCAGCAATATAAAAATATATATACAAAATATATACTGTTGTCATATAAATATAAATATACAAAATATATATACTGTTGTAATATAAATATAAATATACAAAATATATATACTGTTGTAATATAAATATAAATATTCAAAATATATATACTGTTGTAATATAAATATAAATATACAAAATATATATACTATTGTAATATAAATATAAATATACAAAATACAGGTGAACCCCGTTATAGCGCGACCCGTTATAACGTGAAATCGGTTATAACGCGGTTTTCACGTGGCTCCCGTTTAAAAAAAAAAAATTCAATTTTTATTTTTTTAAAAAAATTTTGCACACTGCACGCACTCTCACTGCACGCACTCTCACTGCACACACTCTCACTGCACACACTCTCACTGCACACACTCACTGCACACACTCTCACTGCACACACTCTCACTGCACACACTCTCACTGCACCACTGCACACACTCTCACTGCACACTCTCACTGCACACTCTCCCAACACTCACTCCCAGCACTCACTCCCAGCACTCATTCTCACTGCACACTGCACACACCACACTGCACACACTCCCAGCACTCACTAAACACTGCTCACTGCACACTGCTCACTGCACACACACTCACTGCACACACACACTCACTGCACACGCACTCACTGCACACACTCACTGCACACACTCTCACTGCACACACTCTCACTGCACACACTCTCACTGCACCACTGCACACACTCTCACTGCACACACTCTCACTGCACACACTCTCACTCCACACACTCTCACTGCACCACTGCACACACTCTCACTGCACACTCTCACTGCACTCACTCCCAGCACTCACTCCCAGCACTCACTCTCACTGCACACTGCACACTGCACACACTCTCACTGCACACTGCACACACCACACACAACACTGCACACACTCCCAGCACTCACTGCACACACTCTCACTGCACACACTCACTGCACACACTGCACACTGCACACACTCCCAGCACACTCCTCACAGCACACAGCTCTCACAGCACTCAGCTCTCACAGCACACTCTCACAGCACACAGCTCTCACAGAACACTCTCACAGCACACAGCTTTCACAGCACACAGCACTCACAACATACTCCCACAGCACACTACACCACACCTCCCACTCCCCCTCCCTACCTTTGGTGTCGGCTGCTGAGATCGGAGCGGAGCTGGCATCAGGAGGAGGGGGGTGTCGGGAGGAGGGGGTGGTGTCGGGAGGAGGGGGGGTGATTGAGGAGCAGGCTGGGACTCGGAGGGCTGCGTGGGCTATGCCACAGAGGGCCGGTAGGTGTGGGGGCCTGGGGGGGGAGGAAATGGATGCTGGTGGTGGGAGGTAAGGAGCAGGTTGCGGCTGGACTCGCCAATGCTAGGGGATGTGTAGGGCTTCTGGCCACCTCTTCATTCCTTCCCTCCTCACTCCGTCCCTCCCTCCCAATCAGGCGCGCGGCGGCCATTTTTTTTAAAATTAGTGCGACCCGGTTCTAGCGCGGTCGGATCGGGTGGCCCCCGAGGACCGCGCTATAACGGGGTTTAGCTGTCTATATACTGTTGTAATATCAATATAAATATAAATATACAAAATATAAATACTGTTGTAATATAAAAAATAAATACACAAAATATATATACTGTTGTAATATCAATATAAATATACAAAATATATATACTGTTGTAATACTGTATAAATCAACAGAAATAACAAAAATTTTAGATACAGTACTGTAGATATACAGTACATTTTTTGATATAATTTTTTTTTAAAGTTTTATAAATATACTTACGCGTTAGTTACCCTTGGTGCCCTTTTGCGTTCTCTATTTTATCCGTGTGCATGAAAGCTTACGGTGGTTGTTGGCACAACGAGGCCAGAAGTAGCTAACCAGCGTTGGATAGCAGCAATTCGGTGTCCGCTCGTGTAAATCTCCTTAATTCGCATACTGAGATCCTTGGAAATCTTTTTAACAGTCATTGCTGCGAGTAGAAAGAAATACAAACACAAGAATGTATATTCGATGCTTAGTCGATGTGTATTCAATGTGCAGTGAATCCACAAAATGGATGGTGTATTTATACGGTAATGACTCACATTACAGTACGCCCACTGTCAACACCTGTACCTCGCCGCAATGCATAAAAGGTTACACACTTTGCATAGCCCACCACTCGATGATCTTTATCTGAGCTTGCCCTTGTCCAGATACTGCATTGTGCCACCTGCTTCCATTTAGCAACCCCGATTCTACGGACGCAGGAACCCACTCAAGCAGAAAAAGCGAAAGGCGGTTGCCGTTTCCACGCCAAGGCAAAAGCGACAGGCTAAGGCCAATAAAGAAAACCTTCTGCTGACCCCAAAGGCTAAGGGTTTTCATAGACGTCAGCCTTTTTATGTCAAGAAGATATACGGTGATGTACTCTCGATGCAAAACGAATGGCAGCCAACCCATCGAATCCGCAGACCACTTCCTCACATATGCTTCGACGACTCTGCCACCGCCCTCCCGGAAACCCACAGGCCATCTTCTCCAGTTCTATCCGACAACGCTGCATCTGAAATCCACGGGTCACTTTCTCCTTTGCTATCCGATGACTCTGCTTCTCTCCCGGAAATCCAAAGGTCACTTTCTCCATCCCTCTTCGACGACGATGCCACTTCTCCTCTACCGGATATCCACAGGTCACCTCTTCGACAATGCTGCCGCTTCTCTCCATGGAACCCCCATCTCAACCTCCGTTGCACCCATCCAACCAGATGTCCACACGCCATGCACAAGAAGCAGCTCGTTAGACCGGATGCTGAATGTAAGTGTGGATCTCCCCGGGAACTCTATTGTGCTAGCAAAGATAGATTTGCTTCTGGAGACCCTGCTAAATGTGCAGCAACGGATGCTACATATGGATCAACGGATGATACATATGGATCAACGGATGCTAGATATGGATCAACGGATGCAACATATGGATCATCGGATGGATCGACGGATGGAGAAGATAGAGGCTGACATAGCTGGTATACATCATTTGCTCGGTGTTAATGTCCCTGTTTCCCCGACGCCGGAGCAGGGGGGTGACATGGATGTGATGAATGGGAGCATCGACCCCCTTCCATCACCAAGCGCACCCCTCTACCAGAAGATGTAGTGTACATGTATGCCGTTGACATGACATGCCCGTCAAGACCATGCCAGGAGACAACACGGCGACCAAGACCGGAGGAAAGCTTCCTCCCAGACAACCTACCATCGCCTGTCTCCTCAAGCACACCTGCTCGCAGAAGACCTACATTCGCTCGCATCGATACGGTGCCCGACATCACCCTGTGCGATCTGCCACCGGCGCTCAGGGAGAAGTATAGGGTGATGAGTGCTGGTGCACCCCACAAGTATGCCTTGTTACTTTTTAAGCACCATGTTCCCTACCCATTGTACTGCGACTGGGCCTTAAGAGTGAACTACGAAGGAAATCGCGTAAAAAAGGCGCTTCCTCCCAATTTAAGAAAGAACATTCTGGATGAAATGCGGCGCTTTTATCCAATTACAGATCCTGTAATGAAAGGCGTTCGAGACTGCATTAATGGCGTTTTGCGCCATGAAAGGAATCGGCCATGGACGGACAATGTGGTGGACTTTCTGGTTTAATCACAGGAATTGTAAGACCATACTTTTGTGCTGAACTGTGCTGCACATGTTTTGACCTGCTGAACTTAAATAAAGGAGATGTTTTGACCTGCTGTACTGTATTTAACTTACTGTTTTAACTTGCTGTACAGACACACAGGACCTGCACAATTCCAGTCCCTGAGGGCCGCAAACAGGCACGTTTTTCAAGGTTGTCCTGAAAACCGGGCCTGTTTGCTGCCCTCGAGGACTGTAGTGGTGCAGGCCTGACTGACTGTTTTGCACACCATCCCACTGTACTGTATACTGTATACAGTAGCGGCATACTTTATTCTTACTAATGCCGGCGGCATGCCAGGATCTACTCCGGCTGCCGCCAGTCAAGACGTGCGCCGCCGCGGTTCCACCACGCACCCCCTTCAGGCACTTCAGGCGCATTTTGGCCCCCCTTCCCGACCCCGAACCCGGCTCCTGCTCTGCCCCTCTGCTTCCCCGCACCCCCGCTTACCTCAATTTACACTCCAGGGGTGTCGGGGAAGCCGGCGAAGTCGGGGAAGCCGGGGAAACCGTGCGCGTCACGTGACAGTGACGTCACAGTGCGCCGCAACTAGCCGCGTCACCACGCTTCCCGCACGCATCCTGCCGTGCGGCAAGTGTAAGAATAAATAATGTCGATACTGTGCTGTACATGTTTTGACCTGCTGAACTTAAATAAAGGAGATATTTTGACCTGCTGTACTGTACACACACACAGGACCTGCACAATTCCAGTCCCTGAAGGCCGCAAACAGACCCGGTTCTCAAGGTTGTCCTGAAAACCGGGCCTGTTTGCTGCCCTCGAGGACAGTCAGTGGTGCAGGCCTGACTGACTGTTTTGCACACCATCCCACTGTATATGTTTTGACTTGCCGTTCTTTAATAAAGGAGATGTTGCGTTTTGTATATTTTATGAATAAAGAATTTGTTTTTAAAACATGTGACTGTAAACCATACTGACTGACTGTAAATGTTTTTACTTTCTATACATAAATGTTTTCACTACTGTAGCAGTAAACCATGCACCTGTTGATGTTTTGAATTGCTGTGCACTTAAAATGTTTCTACATTGTACAGTATTTGTAAATAAATGTTTTTGTACTTACTCCACCAATAAAAGAACATGTTGATTTGTTTTACATTGTTCCATTGGCTCCTTTGCTATCGTAACAAAATACAGTGTTTCTAGAATGTACACTACTGTCCAGGCATACTGTACTGTATACTGTAGGCATGCTCAGTACAAGAGTATTAAAAAAAATAGAAGACACATATAGTACTGTACTGTATGTACTGGCACTGTATAGAAGACACATACTGTATGGCTAGGGCCTAAACCAAAAGGCAACTATATCTAAACCAAAAGGCAACTATATCTGTGGTAATTGCACGATTTGTAAATACCAACATCCTGACAAATACACTTTTTATTCACAAGTAACGAAGGAAGTTTTTAATATTGATGACTTTATTCTATGTACCTCTACACATATTGTATACCTATTGGAATGTGCGTGTGGGTATCAATATGTAGGCAGAACCAAACGCAGCCTTAAAGTTCGGATTCAGGAACATGTCAGAAATATTAAAAATGGTTTTGAAAAACATAGTGTATCTAGACACTTCCTGATACACCATAATAAAGATCCGTCAAGTCTCACTTTTAAGGGGATTCAGTTGATTCCTATAAATAGAAGAGGAGGGGACAGAGTTAAAACATTGTCTTCTAAAGAGACATATTGGATACATAAGTTAGATACTATGTCCCCTAAGGGGTTAAATGAGGATGTGGATATTTGGGCACTTTATTGAATCTTTAGCTCACCACCCCTCTGTACCTAGGGGATGTATCATTTATCTCTGTATCTCTGTTTTCCTTTCTTTATCCTACGCTTTTTTCTAGTTACATCTTTTTATGCAAGTAATGATGGTGTCTATTTTAAGTCGACTAATATTGTGTTTCTTTTATTCCAGCATGTTTTTAATTATTTATGCTAGATTTTGTCTATATGTAAGTTTATATTAAATAGGTATTGTTTTGTTTTTGTTTTCTTGTTAATAAAGTTGTTGTTTTAAAAGTAAACTACACATCTTCCCTATCACGCAGACCATTACCTATTATAGATGATTGGTCTATCCCTAATTGGTTGACCAATAAGGTATCTATGTGAGGTATTTAAGACCTCTGGGTAATGGCCTAATTATTCCCTGAAGAAGTAGTTAATTCTACGAAACTAGTTGGATGTAACATTCTATTGCCTTATATCTGCTTACATTGGCCTTTGTCTATGTGTTGGCCTGTCCTGTTTTTATTTCATCCTGTGTGCTGTTTTGGACACTTGTGAGAGACTCTGTAAGACTGTTCAAACTTCCCTATTGAATCCACCACTGCTGTGAAGACAGCAGCAAGCTGCGTTTTAACCTCTGTGCAGAGGATACACCTGCCAAGGTACAGGAGCAGCTTCATATCGGCTAGGAAGCAGGAGCGATTTCACCGAGCCCCAGTACCAGCTGCTGAACCTGGCTGCATGAAGGGAAATCCCCTTGGGAGTGAAAAGACTGACGTCCTGCCCCAGAATCAACTGAGCTGCAGCAGCAGAGGGAAGCAAGCACCTGAATCTACAGCTAACAGCCGAGTGGTAAACAGTGTGATACACACTACATGCCTTTTACCAACCTTTTTTATGTACGCAGATATATTACCCCCTTTTTAAATCTATAATATATTGTTGAATTTGCTTCACTATTTGGCGTTGTGCGCTGTTTTCTTTTGTTTCCCTTCTCTTAGTGTGTGTGGGGTGCTGAGCCACCCCTGCGTTTACAGCTGCAGACGCCATTATCCCCAACACGGTTATGTGGCACTTATTATTTAATGTTTAACTACCTCACTGTGGGAGTTGTGGTTTAATTTTTTATATATTTTTTATCACTAAATTGATGGTATAGTCACTGCACTGTATATATTTATACATTTAAACTTTATAGGTAGTTAGGTAGTAGCGCACAGTTTTGTTTTTTGTGTTTACATACTGTATGTACAGTACTGTAATACATGTAGAATAAATGCATAGTTTTTATTTTTTCGGGTTTATTACACAGTATACTGTATATAAAAAAGTATTGTATACTGTACGGCCGGAAAACATCAGCATACTGTTTCAGGTACAGTATTCTATCCTAATCAATAACAACGGCCACTAAAGTGTAGACTCCAGTACGTGGGTTTTTAAATCCGATTCAGCAATGTGCAGGCATTGTTACACAAAGCGATATTATCCACCGAAATCCCTCCATTAGCCGTTTTCTTTTCTGAGGAAAAACAAAAAGAAAAGTTTTACTGTAATGGTCAGCCCCCTAAAGAAGTTCCCAGCCAGTCCCACCAATAATTTTCTTGGGGGGCGTCTCCTGTTCACATGCGTATGCGCCTACTGTCGATGTAATGACACGCATAAGCGTTTCAAGAAGGTTCCAATGCGCATGCGCCTAGCGTTCCACCAATTGTTCAGTACTGTATCTGCAGTACAGTACTGTAGAAGCCGCTCAGCCAATGATATTGCTTACAGGAGAATCGCTTGACTTTTGAATCTCACCAATATTGATACTTTGTTGTCAAAATAAAAAAAAAACAGAAAATAATAAGGCAACAATACTCACCATAGAATTTCCCATTCAGCTGGCGCCGGTGCCAGTCCACTGCCAGTCCAGTGTTCTTGATCATCCACGTTGATAGTTTGCAGCGGGACTAGTCCACCTGTAGTCAGCTGATGAGGCTGGAAATTGCTTAGGTACATGCAAGCTTGATCGAAACTGCACGCGAAATCCGGCTCAGGCTTTCTGGATAGACAGCAAGGGTTGCCATTGACGGTGGGACCGTCATTGGAAGCCGGTGCTGGTGCATTGCTTGGCAGCGACTGTCGTTTCTTAGTTAGTTTTAACACGACCCTTCGCCTTTTGCCGTCTGCATGATCATAGATAAAGGAAAAAGCCGGTGATACACACCAATACCCTCCAACAAATTGTGGCTACATAACCTTTTCCTTATTGCACGCTTCCACGTATGAGGAGCTGGCGAAAATTTGTAAAAGTCATAGTTTTCGATAAAATACTGATAAATTTGAACAACTGTTGTCATCTTATCATCTGTTGCATTAATCGCGGCCCATATCAAATACGCGTAACTTCTGTCGGGTTTTTGGAAAACGGGCTGCACTTGAACACTCATGGCGGGCGGCGGGTCTCTGGAGAATACTGTAACCGAAACTGGTCTTTGTCTTTCTTTAATATGAAAAGCCTAAATTGATAAATTTTTGCAACCTCTTCCTTCAGTCTCAAGGCCAAGTTACAATAGCACACTGTGGTATCTTTTTTAAATGAAACACCTGCAAGTCGACACATTACTGAAGCGCATGCGCATTAAAATTCATGAATATCTGCCATCTGGCAGACACGCGAAGAATTGCAACCTATTAAATCCGAACCATTCTCAATAAACGCATCAACCGCGCATCAACCGCACATGACCCGCGCATGACCCGTGGCTGAGAACGCAAAATGAATGCGGCATGCTCCAGGTGAAGTGCGTCGCATTCCAGGAAAAAGCCAGGGGAAAACCGGCGATGTGTTAGAATCAGATGAGCCGCAGCAGTACATCCAAGAAAACTTGGAGAAAGGATTCCTCCGCAATTCTACCTCCCCCACTGGGGCCGGCTTCTTCTTCGTGAAGAAGAAGGATGGATCGCTAAGACCTTGTATTGACTTTCGCGGACTCAACAAAATCCCGGTAAAGAATCGGTACCCCCTTCCCTTAATCTCTGAACTGTTCGATCGTCTTCAGGGGGCCTCTATCTTCTCCAAGCTTGATTTAAGAGTGGCCTATAATCTCATTCGCATAAGGGAGGGGGACGAGTGGAAAACCGCGTTTAATACGCGATCTGGACATTATGAGTATCTAGTAATGCCCATTGGATTATGCAATGCTCCTGCCGTCTTCCAAGAGTTCATGAACGACATCTTCCGGGATGTATTGGGAACATTTGTTATCGTATACTTGGATGACATTCTCATTTTTTCTAAAAACTTAGATGAACACATTCACCATATTAAACTCGTGCTTTCTAGGCTCTGTGCTAACCGCCTATACGCCAAGATGGAGAAATGTTTGTTCCATCAGACTTCTACTGCCTTCCTTGGCTATATTATCTCTAACCAAGGTTTTTCTATGGACCCAGAGAAATTGAAGTCTGTTCTTGACTGGCCGCTGCCAAATTCTCTGAAGGCCGTGCAGCGTTTTCTCGGCTTTGCCAATTATTACAGGAAATTCATCCGTAATTTTTCTTCCATTGCCCTCCCCATCACTGCCTTGACCAAAAAAGGTGCCAACCCCACATCTTGGTCTCCTGAAGCCATTGACGCATTCGAGTTTCTCAAAAAAGCCTTCGTCTCTGCACCCATACTACGTCACCCGGATACCTCCCTTCCCTTCACATTGGAAGTTGACGCCTCGGATGTGGGAGCCAGTGCAGTTCTTTCTCAGAGACTCTCTCCCCAAGAAAAACTCCATCCCTGTGGTTTTTTTTCTCTGAAATTCTCATCTGCCGAGAGAAATTATGATGTTGGGAATCGTGAGCTTTTGGCCATTAAATTGGCCATTAAATTTGCTCTTCAGGAGTGGAGGCACCTTTTAGAAGGCACCAAGGAACCTATTGCCATCCTCACCGACCACAAAAATTTGCTGTATATCGAGGGGGCTCGACGCTTGGGATCCCATCAGGCCCGTTGGTTTCTTTTTTTTTTCTCGTTTCAACTATACCATTTCGTATATTCCTGGTACCAAAAATATCAAAGCGGACGCTCTCTCTCGCCAGTTCCCCACGGAGAATGAATCTAATGAATCCACGGAACCGATTCTTCCTGCCAAGTGCATTATCTCTGCCAATAATTTCGATGTGTTGGACGAAATCAACAAAGCCCAGGTTCACATTCCCAGCAGGTTCAGGGTACCAGAGGGACGCTTATATGCAGCTCCACGGTTTCGCCACAATATTTTACTTTGGGGACATTCTTCTAGATCATCCAGGCTTCAAGAGGACAGCGGATCTTATTAAATGGACATTTTGGTGGCCTCAGATGAACAAGGACATTTTTGATTTTTCTAGTGCTTGTCCGGTATGTGCCCAGAGTAAGTCTGCTCATCACAAACCTTTGGGTCTTCTCATGCCGCTTCCCATCCCGGAGCAACCGTGGAAACACATCTCTATGGACTTCATTGTCGAACTTCCCAATTCTAAGGTAATGAATACTATTCTTGTCGTGGTAGACAGATTTTCTAAACACTCACACGTTATTCCCCTCAAGGGTCTTCCTAACTCTGCTACTTTGGCCGATATTTTTTCCAAGGAAATTTTCAGATTATGGCGTCCCCATTTCAATTGTCTCTGACAGAGGTTCTCAATTCATCTCTAAATTCTGGAGTGCGTTTTCCCAGAGACTTGGGATTTCTCTTCTTTTTTCTTCCGGATGTCACCCTCCGACCAATGGTCAGACTGAAAGGATGTATCAGACCTTAGAGCAGTATCTCAGATGTTTCGTCTCCGAGTCACAAGACTAGGTGGACCTTTTACCGTGGGCCGAATTTGCTATCAACTCTCTTAAAAATGAATCTACACAAGAATCTCCTTTTTTCATTGTCACTGTAACTTATGACAGACGACAGAGAAGCCCAATGCTACATCCAACATGACAGAAATAAAGCCAGTAAATACTTTATATTCTCTTGAAGTAGGGGTCATTTAGTTTTAACCACCTTGGCCAAAGCTTGTAAGCTAGCGAGCCACGTCAAGGCGACACCTGTTCGCAAGTCCTAACACTACCAGATAAAATACTAATATACCTTATTAGGATTAAAATTCGCATTTAACCTCTATTAGGAGGGAGAAAGACTACAGTGGGTCTATATCCAGCAGAATGAGGCACTTTCAAACTAGGGAAGTGGGGAGGGGCGGGCTTAAAACCTGGGAAGGAGGAGCCACTAACCTCCACCAGCTGGAACAGCTGAGAATGGGTTAACAAAACACAGAACCCCAGTAAGGTCTTTTTGGGAACCCCTGAGCCCCCACAAAATATATGTATATGTATATGTGTCAAAATGGAGTGCTATTGAGCGTGGCATATGTATACAACAGACGACAGAGAAGCCCAATGCTACATCCAACATGACAGAAATAC
>CM071567.1:98836028-98874726 GCA_036426205.1 Ascaphus truei
AGGGAGAAAGACTACAGTGGGTCTATATCCAGCAGAATGAGGCACTTGCAAACTAGGGAAGTGGGGAGGGGCGGGCTTAAAACCTGGGAAGGAGGAGCCACTAACCTCCACCAGCTGGAACAGCTGAGAATGGGTTAACAAAACACAGAACCCCAGTAAGCTCTTTTTGGGAACCCCTGAGCCCCCACAAAATATATGTATATGTGTCAAAATGCCAATTGTCATGGAACTTGACCCAAGTGATAAAGCTCTTTTCAATGACATTGTATCCACTTCTGCGGTTTGCGGTTTGGATGGCTGCCAACCTTTTCCTGGAGGCCGACGTCGAGGAATCCCCATTGAAGTCAATGGCCCCATTGACTTCCAATGGGAAACCGCCGCTCCTCCTTTCGGACGCCACCTGCTGGTCGTCGCTGGAAACAGGTCCAAAACCGCTACTTCTGCCATTGGAATACATGGAGCCCCAATGGCGACCTATGGGACTCTGCAAAATGGTGCCTGAAAAGGCGGGAACATGGAACAAAGAGCTATAAACACTAAGTTAACCTTAACCCTTTCCCTCCCGCATTAAACCCAGTGTATGTGTTGGTGCAAACACTGGAACAGGAACAATACATTTGAACAGGGGAATATACATTAGGATGCTGAAGCAAGGTAAATACACATTACTGGACCACAGTCCAGTTAACCCCTTGCTTCCCAGGTGAGAGTAGGGGGTGGCCAAATGGGGTGTAACCAGTTTAATCCCGGGCCAAATCCCCTCTCCCATGACATTCATCAATTTTGGATTTCACCCCAGTAGTCTTCCCCTCTCCTCCCCCCCCTTCTGGCGTTCCCGCAGTGGACTCCCATGTTATGACCCTTCAGAATTCTTGGAGGAGGATCCTTAAGTCTCTACAAACTGCAGTCTCTAGACAAAAAACTAAGGCTGGTCGACGTCGCCAACCAGGTCCTTCGTTCAAACCCGGTGACAGAGTGTGGTTGTCCTCAAAGAATATTAGGCTCAAGACTCCGTCTCCAAAGTTATCCCCAAGATTTTTGGACCCCTTCAAGATAGTAGAAAAGATCAATCCGGTCGCCTATCGACTAGCACTGCCTCCCACCATGAGGATTCCTTCCGTATTCCATGTATTCTTACTCAAACTTCTCATCCAGGGCTCTCACTTCCCAGATCCTTCCCGAAGACCCAACCCAGTGACTACCCTAGGACAACAAGAGTACGAAATCCACTCTTTAATCGACTCTCGTTGGTCCAGAAACAAAATCAATTTCTCGTCCACTGGAAGGGGTATGGTCCAGAAGAGCGTTTGAAAGGAAAATCCGTTATTTCCTTCCCCTGGCTTCAGAACCAAAAGGAACCTATTCTCTGTAGAGAAAACTGAAGCCTTGTGACCGGACACACTATCTGCACCTGTTTGCAGCAGACTTCCCAGGAAGCTTTCACGCCCTGCAACTGTTATCTTCGATCTTTGATGAACCTTATCATGCCTGGGAGACGAACAAAATGAAACGTAACGCACGCCAGGTTTCAAATCATTTGTCTCAATTTATTACTCATAGGGTAATGGTTTTTATACAGAATAAAAAAAGATATTGGTTAGAGGCGTAACATAGGCGTGTCCTGGGCGTATACTAGGTGTGTCTTGGGCGTAGCTTTGATTAGAGGCGTGATTTAGGGGCAGGACATATTAGTGGCGTGACTTTTGAGACGTGTTTTTTCTCAATACAAGCAATTGTCTAAATACATAGCTTATTCATTGTCTGTTATCAAAAGAGACCTTGAGTCTTAGCAACTTTATTTAACTACCTTGCTTCTTGCAGAGAACCATTCTATTATATTCTACTAAAACACCAGGAAATTGACATCACAAAAGTATCTAGTAGTATCCTGGCCAGGGAGAATGAAATGCAATTTAGCAGAGAAATTGAGTGCTTTCAGGAATTATATTTCAGCAAAAGGCTGACTACAGAATCTTAACTAGTTATGACCAGACAAAATGGAAGCTTAACATGAGTGCACATTCTGGGCCTGACATATTGGTCCTAACAGCGTTCATGGGTTCCAGCACGTCACATCCATGCCCCCAAACTCCTCCGACAATTCCATCTGAAATTCCCCCAAAAGCCATGGCTGGATCGCCCGGAGATCGATCCTCAAGGGGGGGATACTGTGACGGTTCAGGGGATTCCTTCCCCTCCATGTGTTTCTGGCACTGCACTTCCTCCTGCCTCTCATGACCCTTCCTTGCCTCCCTGTTCTGTTCTCCCTTCCTCCTCCCGCATCCTTACCTCTGCGGCAGCCCCTGATGTGCTCCCGGCTTCTGCGCACGCTCCCCGCAGGGCACGCGCGTCTTCCCAGGCTCCCGTTCCCCTTTACAGTGCTCCCCACTCACGGTCTCTCTCTGCTCCCGCTTCGGTCCACTTATCTCCTACAGACCCTCCTACGGTTCTCGCTCCGCCCTCGGCGGGTGCCCACGCAGCACGGCGCTCCGCGTGCCTCTTGACACAGCCTGTGCGCGCGCACTCTAACCTTACAGAGGGCGCGTGCACACGCTCCTCTTGTAGGCCTTCCCAGATCTCTGGCTCCTCCTCTCATGCTTTACAAGCTATCTCCCTCTCTGCCTCACCTGTCTCCTCCCTCTCTCCTTCTCACCTATCCCTGCTGCCTCTCACTCCACCCTCTGCTCCTCCTCTCTCTCCCATTGGTGTTCCCTCCTATATAACCCCTGTCTGTCCTCTCACTCATTGCTCTGCATAGTTCTTTGTAACCTCTGTGTGTGCAGTCCTATGCTTGGCTCAAAGGTGTTTTCCAGCTTCTGTTCCTGCTCCTGCTTACCCCTGGATTTCACTGGCTTGACCTCTGCTTGTACTTGATTACCCTGCTCTCTACTGCCCTTGAACCCTGCTTACGGACATGACCTTGCTGACTTCTGTTATCCCTGGACTCTGGCTTACGAACATTACGATCCTGCTCTCTATATCCCTGGACTCTGGCACACAGACATCACTATCCTTACTCTGAATCCCAAAGGCGTTGCAAGTATAACTAACCATCTTTCTACAGGCCCGGCAACGCCATACCACACTCTGGGAACGCCCTCACTGCTGTGGGTGCGTGGTAAAACCCTTCCCACCTAAGTACTGGGGACTGGCCAGGTCTGCGTTACAATACCTTCTTTATAAGTATCCATACTGATGTCTATTTTAATTCCTTATTTCCAATTCGGTGGACATTAATACTCTGATGACCTGCTAGTCCACCTACAGTGGAGGGGAAGACGAGGACTTCAAGTGAGGATTACCTGCAGAGTTATAGCCCCGAGAGGCTTTCACTCAAACAGGCCCGTGTGAGTACATTTGCATACATCCATATATTCATTCATTTATTTATATATTCATATACTGTATCCGTTTTATTTTTATCATCTCACAACAGAAGCAATCTTGATAAAAAGTGTTATTGTTATTGTGCTATACTGATCTGCACTCCCCTTGCTTTTCTATTTTCTGGAGAATGGTAAATGGAGGGATTTCGATGGATTGCTGAATCTGCACATTGCTGAATCCGGAGGCAACAATTTAGTGGCAGTGCCATTTTTATTGATTAGGATAGAATAACTGTGAGCTTTATAGAAAACCTGAAACGGTATGCTGTTTTTTTTTCATACAGTATACATTACTTTTTTTACATACTGTACTGTATAATAAACCCCAAAAATAAAAAGTATGCATTTATTCTACATGTATTACAGTGTGTATTCTATACCCGTACAGTACAGTATGTATTGTTTTAATACTGTTTTGATGTAATGCACATGGATACAGTATACAGTTCTGTACTGTACAGTACGCCTCATGGAACTGTACTGTACAGTATGTTCTAGAAACACTATATTTTGTTATAAAAGGAGACACAATGAAACAATTTAAAACAATGAACATTTTTTTTATTGGTGGAGTAAGTCAAAAAACATTTATGGAGTACTGTAGGTAAAACATGTATTTATGAATGCAATTTAAAACAAACAACATTTTTTTTATTGAAGTACAGCAAGTCAAAATATTTACAGGTGTATGGTGCAAGTAAAAACATTTATTTATGAATGCAATTTAAAACAAACAACATTATTTTTAATGAAGTACAGCAAGTCAAAACATTTACAGGTGTATGGTGCAAATAAAAACATTTATTTAGGAATACAATTTAAAACAAACAACATTATTTTTGTTGAAGTATAGCAAGTCAAAACAATTACAGGTGTATGGTGCAAGTAAAAACATTTATTTAGGAATACAATTTAAAACCATCAACAAGTCAAAATGAATCACACTGCGAATTCGATCCCCAGCAGTGAGTCCTTCCAGGGACGATGCATTGTATGCCGCAAAATGCCATTGATGGAGTCTCTCAAGATTTTCATCAAATGATCTGTAATGGAATAACAGTGCCACAATTCCTCCACAATAGTCTTTCTTACATTTTCAGGAAGAGCACTTTTGACGCGATTCCCTTCGCAATTTACATTGTGGGCCCATCAGCAGTACACCTCGTAGGTCACGTGGTGCTTGAAAATGTACAGGGCATGTTTCTGGGCTACACCATCACTTGCAAACCTATACTTCTCCCTGAGTGGCTGGGACAGCTCGCGCAAGATGATGTCGGGTACTGTCTCAATGCAAAGCGTGTGTCGTGGGATTCTGGGAGTGGGTGTGCTTCTGGGAGCGGGTGTGCTTCTGGGAGCAGGTGTGCTTGTTGCGGCGGGCGAGGTTTGGTGGTCTGCAAGGATGCTTTCCTCCTCCTGTCTTAGTCGCCTTGACTACTGGCGTGGTCTTGATGAGGTTGTCATGTCATCCTTGTCAACGGCATACATGAACACATATTCTTCTGATGGAGGGGGTGCGCTTGGTGATGGAAGGTTGAAGTACCATCCATCCCATCCATGCCACCCTCCTGCTCCTGCGGCTGACATACAGGGGTAGGAACTCCTAGCAAATTATGTATCCCCGCTATGTCTGTCTCTAACTTCTCCATACGCTTATCCATCTTCTCCATCTGTTGATCCATCTTCTCCATCCGTTGATCCATATTTAGCATGGTCTCTAAAAGAAGATCTATCTTTACCAGCATACAGTTCTCAGGGATATCGACACTTAACCCATTCAGCATGCGGTCTAACGATCTGGATCTTGTGCATGGGGTGCTGTGGACATCTGAGTGGATGGGTGCTGGAGCGGATGAGATATCTGTAGGGGTTCCTTGGAGAGAAGTGGCAGCGTCGTCGAGGAGTGCACGAGTAGGTGAAATGTGGGTTCCCAGGAGAGCAGCGCCAGCATGGAGTGCAGGAGAAGGTGTCCTAGAGGTTCCCGGGAGAGAAACGGCAGCGTTGTCGAGGAGTACACGAGAATGTGTCCTGGAGGTTCCCGGGAGAGAAACGACAGCGTCGTCGCGGAGTGGACGAGAATGTGTCCTGGAGGTTCGATGGGTTGGCTTCCATTTGTTTTGCTTTAAGGATAGATCAGCCAATGTCTCTTAACATAATAAGGCTTATTAAAAGCCTTAGCCTTTGGGGTCGTCAGGGGTTTTTCTTTTTTAGCCTTAGCCTGTCGCTTTAGCCTTGGCTTGGAAACTGCTCCCGCCTTTCGCTTTTTTGGCACGGCAGAAGCAAGCGGATTCATGCGTCTGTAGAATCGTTGTGGATCCATGGGAGCAGATGGCACAATGCAGTATCAGGACAAGGGCAAGTTCAGATACAGATCATCGAGTGGTAGGCTATGCAATGTGTGTCACCTTTTATGCATGGCGACGAGGTGCAGGTATTAAAAGTGGGCGTACTCTAATATGACTCATTAACGTATAAATACACCATCCATTTTGTTGATTCACTGCACATTGAATACACATCGACTAAACATCGAATATACATTCTTGTGCTTATATTTCTTTCTACACGCAGCGATGCCTATTAAAAAGATTTCTAAGGATCTCAGCATGAGAATAAAGGAGATGTACACGAGAGGACAATGAATTTTAGATATTCAACGCTGGTTAAGTACTTCTGGCCTCATTGTACCAGCAGCCACCATGAGCTATCATGCCCACGGTAAGACCAAAAAAGTCACAAGGACAGCAACGGTAACTACCGCTTAAGTACACGTTCTGCATAGTATTTTGAATATGTTGTCTTTGCCGTGCAGTACTGCAATAGCACTTTTATTGTTTAGATGGCTTATTGTTTTTAGAAGAACCATTTTCACAGTACTATGTACTGTATAAAATTACAGTACAAAATCACAGTACTATACCACCCACCTCACCTTATAAAGAACGTGCATGACTAGTATAGAATTTAAAAGCAACAGTACTGATTGATTCTCCTAATATCCAGAATTGCTATGCAAGCCCATGTCGATAAACGAAAAAAAAAGATATTTGTAAAACTTTATTCTCATGATATCCAGAATTGCTATGCTATGCAAGCCCATGTCGATAATCGAAAAAAAAATATTTGTAAAACTTGATTCTCAGAATATCAAGAATTGTTATGCAGGCACATCACATGTCGAGAAAAGAAAAAACAAAAACAAAAACTTTTATTTACAGACTACTGTAGAACATCAAATTGAATGGGAAGTTATACATGCATGTGCATTAATAATAAACAAGGTCCCAGGTCCCAAAGAGAATTACACGCAGGTGCAGAACTGTGAGAGCAGGCTCGGGAAGATTAAAACCACACAGCCAACCATTTGAAAATGAATGGTTTGTGAGAGGTGTCGATACGAAGTTAAAATCCTTGAGTCTTGTGTGTGTGCAGGGGGGAGGGGGGAGGAAGCTGTATGAAGGATTACCTGTAGTTGAAAGACATATTTTCAACAGGTCAGCATGATGTTTTGATCCCCACACAACCTAATAAAAATCACAGTAATATGCCACCCACCTCATAAAGCATGTCTAGTGCTGCATTAAAAAGCTACAGTACTGAATGAATATAAGAATATCAAGAATTGTGATGCAGACACATGTTTAGAAATGAAAAAAAAAACAATGACTTGAACTTCTAATTAAATGGGAAGTTATACTTGCATGCGCATTAATAATCAATAATTAATAATCAACAAGATCCCATGCGCAGGAATGTAAGGCCACGCTCGGGAAGATTCAAGCCAGAAAGCCATCCATTACAAATGAATGGTGTGGGAGAGGTGTAGATAAGAAGTTGAAATCCTTGAGCCTTGTGTGTGTGCGGGGGCGAGGAGGAGAGCGCTGTATAATGGATTATCAATTCAAAGAAATATTTTCAAAACGCCATCATAATGTTTAATGCGCCGAAATGTGATACTGTAACACGCCTATGCGTTTCAACAATGTTCAAATGAGACATACTGTACAGTACACGCATGCGCATAATATAAAAACAGTATGAAAAGAAGTAAAAGTATTGATTACTAAATAATACATATAGAAATGTGATAATTTTATAGTCGAATAAGACGCAACGTTATATTTTTGTAATACTGTATAAAATTTACAATTACTGCGCGTGCACACACAGACTTGCAGAAAATGTACGGCTGTACTATAGGTTGAATTGCTAATAGACTTTTTGTGAATGATTATAAATAGCTTCTATGTAACTATGTACTCTCTACATTGATTTTTGAGACAATAGAGTTACTTTTAAGACGCATTATTAATTGGGAAGCAAATAAGGTTACGCAAAGAGTATATCTAATAGCTATATTAATTGCCTACAAACAAATAGATTTATATACAGTGGCGACCGCCTTTAACCTCCTGCGGCCGTTTCCCCGCGATTTTTTAAATCGCGGACAGATGCGTCATGTTTTCGGCCATTTTTGGTGCCGCGGGCGCATTCAATGTTTAGCACCATTAGTGCTGTCTGGTGAATGCGGCTGACCCACGGCAAAGTCCGTGACAAACGGAAAACATCCACGAATTTTTTCGGGGATGTAGGATGATAAAAGGGGCCGCAACAGTACTCCTATACTTACCTTACTGCGAGATGTCCAAGTAGATAGAAGCTACCTCATCACAGATACACTTATATATGTGTTTATAATTATATATTGGAGAATATCTACTCTACTGTACTCCTGCGGGGATTTTAAATAATATACACTGTAAATAAAGACATAGAGTCACTTATACATTGATGTAATAAAGTTTTATTATTTTATTTTAACTGGGTTTTTGAATCAGCCAAAATAGTAAGCCATTACATATATTGAGAATATGCATGGACTATCTGTCCGAATGATACTTATAAAAGAAACATAGAGTGCAACTAGTGGAGGATTCTAATTTGGATCTTCTTTTGACCCATCCTGTATTCTATATACTAAATCCTCATGCACCATGTCTTGCTAAATAAAACACAGAAATAGAATTTAAGGACGAGCGGTTAATTTTCTACCACATTTCTACTACTTGGTTATTTAGTTAAAACTTTGGCCAAAGCGTCGTAAGCCAGCATACCAAACATCAAGGTATAACCAAAAATGCAGGTCCTACACTACACTGTGAACCCTTCCTTTTACCTCTGTATGAAAGGAAAGAAGCATAGTAAGTAGGTCCTGTTCTTGCAGCAAGGTGAAAATACCTCCCAAGTTAAAAAGGTGAGGAGGAGTGAACTTCTAATTGAATGGGAAGTCATACACCCATGCGCAGGAATGTGATGCCACGCTCTGGAAGATTCAAGCCAGAAAGCCATCCATTAGAACAGAATGGTTTGGGAGAGGTGTTGATAAGAAGTAGAAATCCTTGAGCCTTGTGTGTGTGCGGGGGTGGGGGAGAGCACTGTATGATGGAATACCTGTAGTTCAAATAATATTTTCAACAGGTCATCATAATGTTTTGATCCCCACGCCCCCAAATAAAAATCACAATACTATGCCACCCACCTCATAAAGAACGTACATGACTAGTGTAGAATTAAAAAGCAACTGTAGTGATTGATTCTCAGAATATCCAGAATTGTTATGCAAGCCCATGTCGATAACCAAAAAAAATATATATTTTAAAACTTGATTCTCAGAATATCCAGAATTGTTATGCAAGCCCATGTCTAAACCAAAAAATATATATATTTTTAAAACTTGAACTTCTAATTGAATGGGAAGTCATACACGCGTTCGCAGGAATGTGATTCCACGCTTGGGAAGATTCAAGCCAGAAAGCCATCAATTAGAACAGAATGGTTTGGGAGAGGTAGAAAATCCTTGAGCTTTGTGTGTGTGCGGGGGAAGGGGGGAGCACTGTATGATGGATTACCTGTAATTCAAAGAAATATTTTCACCAGGTCATCATAATGTTTTGATCCACAAACCCACAAATAAAAATCACAGTACTATGCCACCAACCTCATAAAGAACATACATGACTTGTCTAGAATTAAAAAGCAACTGTAGTTATTGATTCTCATAATATCCAGAAATGCTATGCAAGCCCATGTCGATAACCGAAAAAAAAATATTTTTAAAACTTGATTCTCAGAAAATCAATAATTGTTATGCAAGCCCATGTAGATAACTAAAAAAAAATATATATATATTTTTAAAACTTGAACTTTTTATTGAATGGGAAGTCATACACACATGGGCAGGAATGTGATGCCACACTCAGGAAGATTCAAGCCAGAAAGCCATCCATTAGAACAGAATGGTTTGGGAGAGGTGTCGATAAGAAGTGGAAATCCTTGAGCCTTGTGTGTGTGCGGGGGTGGAGGAGAGCACTGTATGATGGAATACCTGTAGTTCAAAATTATTTTCAACAGGTCATCATAATATTTTGATCCCCACACCCCCAAATAAAAATCACAGTACTATGCCACCCACCTCATAAAGAACGTACATGACTAGTGTAGAATTAAAAAGCAACTGTAGTTATTGATTCTCATAATATCCAGAAATGTTATGCAAGCCCATGTCGATAACCGGAAAAAAAAAATATATATTTTTAAAACTTGAACTTCTAATTGAATGGGAGGAAGATTCAAGTCAGAAAGTCATCCATTACAAATGAATGGTGTGGGAGAGGTGTAGATAAGAAGTTGAAATTCTTGAGCCTTGTGTGTTTGTGCGGGGGCAATGGGGAGAGCGCTTTATGATGGATTAACAGTTCAAATAAATATTTTCAAAAGGTCATCATAATGTTTAATGCACAGAAATATGATACTGTAACATGCCTATGCGTTTCAACAATGTTCAACTGAGACATACACGCATGTGCATAAAATAAAAACCGTATGAAAAGAAGAGCAAGCCTAGTAAAATGTTTGATTAATAAATAATACATATAGAAATGTGATAATGTTATTTTCGGAAGAAGACGCAACGTTATATTTTTGTAATACTGTACTTCTTTTCCGTAAGGAGCCTCATACAGTACTTCTACTGTAAACAGTATGAACTCGGAACGTTAATTAATCTCTGCTTCAAATATAAATCTTCCAATTTACAGAACAATTACTGCGCGCGCACACACAGACTTGCAGAAATGTTACGCAGGTTGAATTGCTATTAGACTTTTAAGATAACAGCTCGTGATCGCCCACCTGAGTTTCTAGACGGTATTGCAGTATTGCAGACAACGCTAAAAAAGCGAAAACCGCTCGGAAAAATAAGAAAACAGAACGCGTCTGGCCTTGGTTATCAGAGCGGCGCGGCTTCGGCTGATTTAGAATAAAGGCTGTCACAGCTGTATTTTATTAAAGAGTTATATTTAATAGATATATGTACTGATAACCTGTGAATGAACTGTGGGATTTCCAAGTCATGGATTCCGAGAGACCAGATGGCTACCAAGCTTGGTGACTATGGGTCTATGAGGAGTCCTGACTTGAAAGCCTCAGGGATGTAAAGTTGTTAGAACAGGAGGGGTACTGCAGTTTTCCTTGAGTAACGCATCCTGTGCTTACACAGGGCAATCCGGCCACCATTTGCCAGAACCTAGACTCTGTGGACCAGAGGAAAGAGAAAAAAATGAAGCACTACATCCAATACTAGTAGGCCAGCGAAAACAACAGGAGTGCGTTCCTACGATTAAAAATAAGGCTATTTTATTGGATCAACGCAGAAAACAATACACCAACGCGTTTCGGACTAGAAAAGCCCTTTATCAACGCGTTGGTGTATTGTTTGCTGCAATGATCCATTAAAATAGCCTTATTTTTAATCGTGGGAACGCACTCCTGTTGTTTTTCCTGGCCTACTAGCATTGGATGTAGTGCTTCATTTTTTTCTCTCTCCTCTGGCACATTCAATTTACAGACGGATGCACACCTATACCCCAGGATCATTGAAGACTGGAGACATACATCTCATGTGAGTTTATTCCTTTGCTCCGTATTCCTTCATCTGGATGCTGATTAATTATCATTCATTGTTCCCTTTAAATTGGATGTTATACTAGCCTGGTCACCGACAGGTGGTTAATACAATATCCTAACTGCATTACTACGTGGGATTTTAACATACCAGTCATACATCGTTTTGGGACAATTATTTTTCAGCACTATCATTATTCATGGGAGGGGTATCCATATAAGACTTTGCCATTCTATCATTCAACAATGCTGTTTTCTCTGTTTTAGAGCACCATACAATAATTG
The DNA here is from genome assembly GCA_036426205.1 of Ascaphus truei. Taxonomy (NCBI): domain Eukaryota; kingdom Metazoa; phylum Chordata; class Amphibia; order Anura; family Ascaphidae; genus Ascaphus; species Ascaphus truei. Next base: position 98,847,659 of record CM071567.1, read on the forward strand.
TATAATCAAGAGTCTGTGGAGCCTGGGCAGCGTGTGGGCTCAGTATGCAAAGATATTATATTGATGGCCATTATGAAGTGTTATGTGTGGCCTGCCTCGCTACATAGCCCCACTTTCTGTCTTTCCTAGCCAGGAATTGCCGGGGGATGCCTATGATTGTCTTTAGTTTCCTCAGAACAGGGGTCCACCGGACCCTATTGAGAGAGGGACCCCACACCCAGGGAGAAGAAGGGGAGGGATGGGAGGGGGAAGGAGGACAAAAATAAAAGTGGAAAAGTAGCAAAGCCGTAACTGGTTTTAGCCAGTCTCGACCCTTTTACCCAAAGGGTGGGTCTGTCAACTGGTCCCTTTTTACTAAGTGACCACTGCCCCAAAGACTGACCCACTTGGGACTTTGCGGCACTCATGATATAATTTCATGAGTCGCAAACTGAGACGTAGGCAAACTGCCGTGGCAAACCCCCACCGGCATTTCCCTACTGAGTTATAATGCCCTAACTTCAGCGTATTATGAAAACATATTAACTTAGACCTATCTAATTCTACCCCAGGTAACCAGGGCTGTATGAACTTCAAGTCCCCTGCTGGCAGATCTATCCCATGGACCAGATGTTACGTGGTGAGTCCTCAAGTTTTCAACTGGCAGTCTGTGATCCTTTTATCCCTTCTCATTATATTATGGTAAATCCAGGCCACCTCAGGATCTCAATCCCTCCCCCTGCCCTGTTGCAGACTATTGGTGTGACATGGACCAATTTAGAATCATTCATGAATGTAGGGTGGGTGTATAGGAGGGCCCCTGTGACTCTCAGGTCTGTTACCTCTCAGGGGGATTCAGACTTTTCCCCATTTTGTTGCGCCAGATGACGACATCTCCACTTGTAATAGACATGAGCTCCATCCGGTCCTAGGGGACATCAGAAGGCTCTGAGGCCCTTATCTATCTATACAGCACTATAACATAATATACAGACGAGACCATGACTATTCTAAAGCTTGCCTTAAACTAGCCCGGTTACATTCTGGGTATGTGCTGGGCTAGTTTAAGGCAAGTTTAAGGCATTTCTGCATCGACTAATGACCCATAGGATTAACACAGCAGGGGTCCCTGGCAGTCACATTCAGTTTGAATGGGAATGCCAGGGACCCCCGCTGTTAATCTGATGGGCCATTAATCAATGCAGAAATGTTGGGGCACGTTTAAGGCATGTATTCAGAATGTACCTGGGTGTACCTGGGTCTTTAGGGCGATTGCCACTGGTTTGTGTTAGAGTAATCGCAGTCTCTGCTGTATATACAATTAAATGCTTTTAACAATTGAACGCATTAGAAAGACACAATCTTAAACTATCTCTTGCCACCTATCCCTTCCTTATTTCCACCCTGTGCCTCATATTCCCCTTAATTGCTGTGGCTAGTATCTATTGATTCCTAACCCAACCCCATATCCCCCCCCCTTCTATCTAGGGGGCATGCTCTGTGCAACCAGATTAGTTTGAACTACGATGATGCTCCCCCCGGACTTTCTGGGTATATCCTCTCATTGCACTGAAGATGATAATGATGCCTGGCTCTGTCACGTGCCCCGCACCTTTTATGTCAGTGCGAGATCCTCATTAGGCTTATTTGGCCCCACTTGCTACTGCCGGTTTCAGGGCCTACTGTGGAGGGTTATTCTAGCTCCTTGTCTAATAAGTATTCTATCCGTCTCTTCCAGGTTGGAGCGTGTGTCCTACGTGGGCTCCTCTCCTGCCTGCAGTGCGGTCCCTACTATGGCTGCGCAACCATAACCCCAGTGACCAGAGAACCCAGGACCGATGGACCATGGGCGCCGAACGGGGGCGCAAAATTGCCTCCCTCCTGCTGCTGCAGCGGCAAGGCATCTCTGGCAGAGATATAAAGCTGGAGGACCGCAGGGCAGCCCACACCAGTGTATCCTTGTCCTCAAGCAGGGCCACATCCGGGGGGGGGTCTCAGAGGGCCCCTTGTTGTTACATCCATCTGGCGCATTCGCTCTCATGTCACATTCCCCCCAACCCTCGCCAACTGCTTGTTTGTTTTCCACCTTTTCTCTCCTAACCCTCTCCTCTCCCTCCTTCTCTCTCCCTCCTTATCTCGCTTTTCTCTCCTCTCTCTCCCTCCTTCTCTCTAATCACCCTCCTTCTCTCTCCCCTCCCTCCTTCTCTCTCCTCTCCCTCCTTCTCTCTCCTCTCCCTCTCTCCCCTTTCCTCTCTCCTCTCTCTCTCCCTCCTCTCTCTCCTCTCTCACACACAGTCACACACACACACACACACACACACACACACACACACACAAACCACTCCACACTACTTTTCACACAATCAAATTTTTTCTTCTTAATTCATCCTCATCTCTTCTTTCCTGCTTCGCGCTCGTTCCCCTCCATCATCTTCCCATTAATTTGCAGGAGAATCCGAGCAGCAGCCTCTCCTCCTCCTCCTCACTTCCATAACTCACAAGTAAAGTCTGCAGAAGAAGCAGACACAGCAGCCTCTCCTCCTTCGCCCTCTTGTAGCTCACATGTAAAGTTTGCAGCAGAAGCAGCCTCTCCTCCTCCCCCCCACTCCCCGTAGCTCACAAGTAATGTTTGCAGCAGAAGCAGCAGCAGTAGCCTCTCCTCCTCCCTCCTTTAGCACACATGCAAAGTTGGCAGCGACACCACCGATACCACGGTTCACCCTCTCCCCCTCCCCCTATTGCTCACAAGTCAAGATCTCCCACTCTCATCCCATAGGCCTACCTCGGGCAGCAGAAGGAGGACTGCACGCGCTCTATAGCAGCAGGCACCGGAAGTGCCGGGCTGCTAGAGCACGCTCCGAGGAGGGAGAAAGAGAGTGGAGGGAGGAAAGCCAGGGGCCACAGTGAGTGCGGGCGGCGTGGCGGAACCCCTGGGACTGCTCCATAGAGCCCCAGGGTTCCGCAGAGCCCTGGTTGTGAATCACTGCCTGTAGGAGGCCGTGCGTAGAGGTATGCAATGGAGACTTTTTTAAGGTGAAATTAAATAAGGCTTTTATTGCGCCTGTTTCCTTAACATAAGAAAATCATCCAAACATATGTAAATAAGGGGTCAAACAAAGCTTCTGTTCCACTTGGGAGTATTTCTAGTGAAACCTATGCAGTCCACAACACCCTTTAGATTAGCATGTCTCCCAGCCCCAAACATATATCTTGATATGTGCAGATATACATAAAGTCTTATAAAGGAAAGTCTTATCTGTTTCTTGTAGTTGGAGGGAAAATCTTCTCTGTTCCTGGGTTGCTGCCTTTTCCTCAGGCTATATCAGCATTCAGGTTTAGAGGTGCTTTCCCCTGTGTCTTGCTGGCAGCCTCTTCTGGTAGGCTCAAGACATCTGTTCCTATGGTCAGTCCCACAACTTGTGAGACTCAGGAAAATCTCCCTTCCTGTCTCAAATGGAGGTTTTTCTAAGAAACCTAATCAGCCAGGTGGTGTTGGTTAATTGACTACCAGCAGTTAACCACCACACTGCTGGATTAGAGGCACATTTCCTGAACAGGGATAACTCCCCTGTTACATACCTCCCCTGTTTGTGAGAAGCCCGGGCTTGCCACGGCCAAAGCCCACCCTTCCACTCTCATTCTAGATATCTCTGTGACCTAAATGAGAGTGGATGGAGGAAGTGAACCCTCAGTCCCGCTGGGATTGGAGGCCTTTCTCCAGTTTATTCGTGTCTCCTCCCGAAGGTGCTTGAGATCAACACTCCTCAGTCGCTCGAGGAGGACTTTTTCCAAGTATAGTCTTTTTGCTACGTGCGCGTCATGAGATTTCCCTTGCATTGGGTGCTCGTCTTATTGTAGGCAGACTGTATGGCAACAGTTGCAGAGCGTTTAAAAACAGCCCTTTGAGTTTTCTGCTCTTGAAGCTGTCTCTTTGCACTTTTTCCACTCAATGGAGTTGCTAGTTCAGCTTCTTTGGGATTATGTTGCAATTCCACATCCACTTCCAGAGAATGTCCCATCTTTTCAGCATGTGTACCTTTTTTTGTTGCCTGTTGGGTGGCTGAAGGTTTTGCTAGTGCTTTTTTAGGTGGTTCAAATTTTGCAACCTTGTTTTTCAGATGAGCGTTATTCCCAGCTCTCACTGTACCCTTGTCTTCATGGGTTTTTGTGGCTGTGGGATACTGACGCTTGGTCAGGGTCAATACTTGTTCTTGTAGAACTGTAATCTCATCCGCGAGAGATCCCTGTTTTTTGAGTGCGTCTTGCAAGTCTCTTCTCAGGGAATTTATCTGCACACTTTGCTTTCTCTGAGCTTGCTTCCACATTTTCATTGTATTGTGAAGCACTGTGAATTTCTTTGCTCAGGCCACAGTTACTTGTCTCAGTTTCTGGACCTTCTTGTGCTCCCTTTTGTGCCGAGTCACCTGGGCTCTAAGCTTGGCCTCTAGCGATGCTTTGGTGATGCTCAGGGTAGCCTTCAGTTTCTCATGCTGCTTTGCGGGGACATACTAGGTAATCAGATGTAACTGCAGCACCTGCACTTCTTTAGCAGCCTGCAGATTGTCTTCCTGCAGAGTTTGCTGCTTCTCCTCGGCCTTCTTGAGGTGCGTACGCAGACCTTGCAGTTGGTTCTGCAGTCGGTGCTCTGCTTAAAACTTCTCATCTTCCAAAAGTTTATTTATTTCTTTACGCTCGTGCAGCTTTTCATTCTTTTCCTTGATGTAGTCTGTCAAATAAGAATTTTATTCTTTCAGTTTTAAGTTTTCTTTTTTTAATCTTAAATTTTCTCCTTTTTCAGTCTGTACTATTCAGGGCCTCCTTGCAGTCCGCCTTCCATTTTTGCACATCTGCTTGGAGGCGGGCTGTCTCCTGGCGTGAGACTTCCATCTCCAGGTTTAGGTTCTGAAGCTCCTTCTGAGAGACTTTGAGATCTAAGTTAAGATGGAGGATAGTTTTCTTTGCAATTTCCAGCTCCTCAGTGAGACTGTGAAGTTCCTTTCTGGAGACTTCCAGGTCTGTGCGGCAGCTGTTGGTCTCATGATGTGAGGCATCCAGTGCTCTGCGAAGTGTATGAACCTCTTTCTGAGATACGTCCACCTCTCTGACACTGTTGACCTCCTATTGTGAGGCATTCAGCTCTACGCAAAGAGTGTGAACCTCTTGCTGAAAGACTGTCATCTCCTTCAGTGCCTCCTCATACTTCCGCTTCAGCTTAGCCATCCTTATATTAGATTGGCTCTGCTTTTCATCCATGGCGGAAATAGTAGCGTTTGCAGTATCTAGCTCAGTCTTGAGATCATCCAATTCTGTCCTGGCCGAAAAGTACATTGCGAGCACATATTCCTGCAGCTTCACGGTATTTTTCAGTAGCTCTGCGTAATCATCTTTCTTTTGTTTCAATTGTTCACGGAGCATATCACAGTCATGCCTGGCATTTTTCAGGGCATCTTCAGGGCTCCGGGTCTGCTTCCCTGGGATATTTGGTTGAGGGTTCCTCACTGTTGGCACCGGACAGACACTTCTTTGGGGTACACGACTTCTGCCTTGGGCACTCTGGATATTCGGTAATCCACTGGACGAATTCTCCATTTTATCTAGGCTGCAGGGCATTTCGGTCCTCCTTTTTCTCCACAGGATCTGCGGATGTGTCTGTTCCTTCCACGGTAAGGGAAGAACCGCTTTTCTTTTTCGCCTTTTTGTTTTGGATGACTCCATCCTATCAGGAATACTGGGGTCTCCTTCTTTATTTGATACTTCAGCAGCTTCCTTATATACACCAGTCTTTTCTTGCAGTTGCTTTAGCTGACAGAAATATTTTGTGATCTGCTGCTCCCGCTCTTTCTCCTGCCGATCATATTCGTCATCATAGAGAGCGGTCTTTTCGGTTTGTGCCGAGTTCAGGCACCCCCACCATTCTTGGGTTGTTTTATGGGTGTGTCTCAGTTCGAGTTCCCCGTAAGAGATGTCTTCCTCTTTATTGGACTGGAAGGGCCACTCTTCCGTGGGGTAGGGTTCATTACAGGAACGCTGCATCTTGTCCTCCGTTTTGGGGCTATCAGGTGTAATTTTCTTCCTGACCTCAGGAGGCGCTATTGTAGATGTTGCCACTGTATTTGCTAAAACCTCCAATTGTGGTAGTCCTACAGGTGGGCATATTTTGCTTGTAGAGGTCGTAGCTCTCACAGGCATCTCTGTAGACTTTTTTATTTTTCATTCCTTGGGTAAGTTTTACAATATCAGCAGTACTGTGCACGCATTCTCTGTCATTAGGTATACTGGATGTGCAAATGCTAGGTAAAAACTTCTGTTTGCTTTACACCATTTACTTGCTAGATCCAATTCCTCCGCTTCAGCCAAATAATGTGGTTTTCTGCTTGAGTTCAGTAATTTTCAGTCTCAACTTTGGGAAATTATGGCATTCACTCTACACACTTTGGGTGCCTGTTTTACTCCCAAGATACATAGACAGACTTTACTTGCAGAAAAAAAATATATACTGTATATATTCTTTGCAGTGGAATATTTCTTTCACTCCCGGCAGGGCGACACAACACTCAGCAATTGGCTTTGGGATACCTTTTACACAGCTCAGCAATTCCTTTTTCCCCAGTAGGGCAATTTTACCCTCAGCACTTGTTTACTGAAAATTCCCCTGCTTCAGCACAGTCTTGCATCAATTTTCACACTTTTCTGCATATATTCCATTCACAGCTGCTAGTCCTATGCGGTGTGGCAGCCTTTACTTGCAGAATCAGTACCGCTCGTGGGTCACCATCTGTATTCACTACTTCAGCTAAATATTTGAAAACAACAAACGCCTATCCCTTTTAAGGGCTAACTTACCTTCTTGAACCCTGACTACGGCTAGAAGGCAAAACCCCTATTTCAATGACCATATTACACTTTATTGTGATAGGCAAGTAAGGTTTACCTGCTTCAGCAGTCCCTCTCTCTCTCCTCTTGGGATTGGGCAAAAGAGTCCGTCTGTGGTTTTGTGGGTTTCAGTGCAGTGTAGATTTCCAGCCTGGATGTGTATCCCTTTAATTCGGATCTCTGCTGCATGAGATAATTTGTTTATGTTGCTCAGGCTGTTTGTAGGCAAAAAGCACAAAAAAAATTCACCGGCAATTTCCGGGGAACCTTTTAACTTCAAGGGCCACCTCAATCCCACTTCTAACACCATATGTCGGAGGACGTGCGCGGAGGTATGCAATGGAGACTTTTTTAAGGTGAAATTAAATAAGGCTTTTATTGCACCTGTTTCTTTAACATAAGAAAATCATCCAAACATATATAAATAAGGGGTCAAAGAAAGCTTCTGTTCCACTTGGGAGTATTTCTAGTCACTATACAGTCCACAACTCCCTCTAGATTAGCATGTCTCCCAGCCCCAAACATATATCTTGATATGTGCAGATATAAAAAAAAGTCTTATAAAGGAAAGTCTTATCTGTTTCTTGTAGTTGGAGGGAAAGTCTTCTCTGTTCCTGTGTTGCTGCCTTTTCCTCAGGCTATATCAGCATTCAGGTTTAGAGGTGCTTTCTCCTGTGTCTTGCTGGCAGCCTCTTCTGGTAGGCTCAAGACGTCTGTTCCTATGGTCAGTCCCACAACTTGTGAGACTCAGGAAAATCTCCCTTCCTGTCTCAAAGGCAGGTTTTTCTAAGAAACCTAATCAGCCAGGTGGTGTTGGTTAATTGACTACCAGCAGTTAACCACAGCACTGCTCGATTAGAGGCACATTTCCTGAACAGGGATAACTCCCCTGTTACACTGCCCTAGATACTTGGCCTCCTCTAGATCAATAGTGCATTTAGCGGAATTAGCGTTTAATCCTGCAGACCGAACTGACTCCAATACAGCTTGGACTTTTGGAAGGTGAAATTGCCAATCTTCACATCTTTGGTGTAGTCATTGCAAAACCTTGTTCTACCATTGGGTTTTGGGACTAAAACTATAATACACTTTGGGATTCCTCAATTACACCGGTTTTATAAAGAAGACATCTTTGTTTCTTTTCACTAGGTTCTGGACCTCTCGTTTCTGATGAATGGACAGGGTTTCAGCTATGCTAACTTCTGGGTCAGTTTCTCGATTCTCTGATTGCCACTAGGTCTCTAGGGTTAATAAGACCTCTCTATCTTTCCAGGGTTTAAGTAGGTTAACATGGTAAATTTGTTCAGGTTTTCTCCTACCTGGCAGTTTCAGCTTGTAATTTACTACTACCACTCTTTCCATGACCTCATAGGGCCCATGCAACTTGGCGAGGAATTTACTCTCTACGGTTGGAACCAAAACAAGCACCCTATCCCCTGGTTTAAAAATCCTGACCCTAGGACCATTATTATAAGTATCCCTATGTGCTTGTTGGGCTTTTTCAATGCGTTCCCTTACTATGGGAAGGACCATGTCTATGCAGTCCTGCATCTGGACCACATGATATATTACAATTCTGTGTGGTGTCGTCTTGTGTTCCCAAGTTTCTTTAACTATATCCAGTAAGCACCATGCGTGTCGGCCATACAATACCCTGTATTTCAAAAGGAGAGAAGCCTGTGGATGATTGGGGAACCTCCCTAATGGCAAATAGCAGGTATGGCAATAAACAATCCCAGTTTTTCCCATCCTTATCAACCACCCGGCGTAACATGCTCTAATTATTTTGTTACTTGGGATATAAATGGGGTTCCCTGGTCGGTTAAGATCTCTTTATGAATTCCAACCCAGATAAACATGAGCATTAACTCTTTTGCTATGTTTTTGGAAGAGGTGTTACATAGGGAAATTTCCTCTGGATATGCTGGTGTCCTCTAGCAGATTTTATTAGAGGTCCTACTAGATCCATAGCAATTCGAACAAATGGTAATTATGGGAAGGGGTACCAATGGAATACGTAATGCTTTGAACAGGGCAGTGATTTGACATTCTGGGCATGAGGAACAATAATGTATAATTTCCGCCAGTACCCAAGGTCAATAGAACCTTTGGATAACCCTTTCTCTTGTCTTTTCCGCCCCTAGTTGTCCTCCCAATGGATGACTAAGTGCAAGGTGTAATACAATATTTCAAAATATCTGTGGGACTAACAACTGTTTAGTTATAGTTGAATCGACCTGATATACTTGGTCATTTTCTACCTCAAAGTAAGGGTAGGAAAGTGACCTATCTGGTTGGTAGGGAGTACTATTCTGGTCCCGTAATTTCTCCCTTGCTTCTACTATGGTGGGGTCCCACCACTGGGCCCTCTTAAAACTCCCAGGACTGACTTCTAGGCCAGCAATGGTCTTATCCTGTTCTGGGGTTGTAGATGACTGTTAAGCATCTTGACTTGGGGTATTCCCTACCAAGATAGCCATGGGAAAGAGAATTTTACAGCACTCTTCTCCTTTTGTATTTGGGCCCTCCTCGACCTCCATGTCGGAAAAAAGGGAAAAAAATGCTTCTTCTTTCCCCTCTTTATGGTCCGCTGAAACAGGGCTTCAAGAATATTGAAAATGTGAGAGATGACAAAATCTGAGTGTTTGAAATGTCCCTTAGTCCATTCCCCCCAATGTATTCTACAAAATTAGTGTCTCTGGACCCAGAGCTGGAGGAGAACGACATGGAAATGGATAGGGCCCATCATGACCTAGGCCTTAGACTACCGGATCTGACCAAATCCAAAGATGTTATAACAAAATTACACCACTACAAAACAAAGGAAAGAATACTGATAGCATGTAGAAACAGCGGAGACACCACATTTGAAAATGAACAAATTCCATTTAATGACCTCTCCTGAACAACTATCTTCAGGAGACAGGAGCTGGGACAAGTTACCAGTATACTCCATGAGTAGGGGATCCGGTATTGCTGGAGGTTACCCATCTGATTAATAATTGATAGGAATGGTAAGCAACACTCCATGCATTATCCAGAGGAAATTAAGTGGTTCCTGTGTGAGCTGGGTATGACCCAGAGGAAGCAGCCAGAGGAAGGGCACTGACGTCGAGGCTTGGACTCAGGGAGCAATCACCATAATGAGCATGGAGGCCCACTGCCAGATATGAAACCCCCAGGAAGAGGGCTAAAGCAGGCCTCGCGGTTGACCCAGCGGATCCAGGAGAAGATTGAGACCAAACACGGAGCCTGCCTGAAAGGGAACAGGCGCGGATCTATGCTTGAAATAAAGAGCTGCACAGACCAGACTAAATCAAGGCTATCTGTAAATTGAACAACGGAAAGACACTATCAAATTAACGGTTACGGTTGGTCATATACTGCTCCGATAAAAACACGTGGAGTATGACCTGAACTTATCCCAGGTCACAAAGGACTATCTTTCCACAAGAGGGTCACCCATCTCGACCTAGACTCGGGTTTAATTCACTAAAAAGTCATGCATTCTTTTCGTGGTTTCATGGTCCCAGTACACACGCCCGCGCGGACCTTGCACGGCCTGATTCCCCCTCCGCATATTCGGACCCCGCCTCCCACTCTGTCGCATGACGGGTGCGTTCGGCCAGTCTCCCTGCTGATGCGCGGTACGAGTCCCGCCTCTGCTCTGGTGATGGACAGTCACAAAGGACTATCTTTGCACAAGAGGGTCACCCATCTCGACCTAGACTCAGGTTTAATTCACTAAAAGTCATGCATTCTTTCCTGGATGGAATTTATATTCCGTTATGAGCTTTACGACTGTGAGGATTCGCCATCCTGGTGGTCGCAGACTGTCTCCTCACCCCAACAAGCCTTCGGTCACTCAGGATGCGCGGTTTTGTGGTCCCAGTACACACGTGCACGCGGACCTTGCACGGCCTGATTTTCCGTCCACATATTCGGATCCCGCCTCCCGCTCTGACGAACGATGTGTGAGTTCGGCCAGCCTCCCTGCTGACGCGCGGTACAAGTCCCGCCTAGGCTCAGGTGATGGACAGGACCAGCGGAGGAGTGACGTGCGCTCTCGGCCCTGCCCCCTAACCTCCGTGACACGCGCGGGTCGACGCGCGATTGATCGATTGATCCCACCCCCTCTTGCCCTAAGGTCACTCAGAATCGGCGTGGGAGTGAAGTGCGCTCCAGGCTCTGCCCCCTGGACCTCCATGACGCACGCAGGATGGCGTGTGCACTAATAGCTTATCTGTGCTTACTTCCTGGTTCCACCCTTGCTGCCTATTGGAGGCTCCGCCTTTATATACCTTCTGTCTACATTCAGTCTTTGCTGAGCATAGTCAAGTGTGACACCATGCCTTGCTGCATTCTTGTTCCTGATACCTTGCCTTGCCTGCCTGTTAATCTCTTGTTGCCTGAACCCTGCTAGTACCTTGGACTCCGCTTCTCTCCACTCCTGATCCGGCTTGTACGACCATTCTCCTGTCTCCAATACTGACCTTGGCTAAGTACTCCAACGATCCGATATTCTCCTATCCTGAACCTGGCTACGTACCACGACAATCCGCTACTCTCCAATTCTGAACCTGGCTACGCACTCTGACGATCTGCAATTCTCCGCTCCTGAACCTGGCAAGTACTTTAACTACTCTCCAATCTGTAACCCTGACCTGTCTTGAACGACTACTCTACATCCTAGGCGCGCCCGCATGGAAATGGGTCGGCGTTAACCAATTCCCTACCTCAGCACCGCTGTCACGCTTCGTTTGTGTTGAGCTATGCGTTACAACGACCTGTTAAATCAAGAACTTGCATGTAAGGCTTCTAGACAAAAGTTTTCCAAGTACAATATAGAACTAGTATTGTAACTTAAATGGTGAGAAAAAGTAGAACAATGCTGGCCTGGCCCTTGACGCATGGTGTAGACTATTATTTTGGAGATAGAAACTATATTTTATTGTAATTTTTCAAAATGCTTTTTCTCTTTTCTCTTCTGTCTTTTTCGGGGAAATGGGTTAGGAATAGCCAGACTACCACAAAGTTAATAATATGCTATCTTTGACCAACTGTGGTATGTGTGATTAGGGGGACTGCCCAGTCTGGTTTCAAGACCCATGCAAGAAAAATAAAAATGGAAAGATCTGACTGTAAACGATAGAGCCTATCAGACAAAAACTATTTAAAGGATATTAGAAATATGTTAAGGGTCCCTTTGTTGTAGGGAGACTAAAGTTCCAGAGGATTCAGGTGACCCTGCGGTTTGGGTGAGGACCACGAGGGAGTTTTAGTCCCAAGTAAAGTTTGTGCCCATTCTTAGACCAATAGTGTTGTAGCTTCTTGATTATCCCTCTCATTATGAGGCACTATTAAATATGCTGTGAAGCCACATTCCTATTAAGAGCAGATTTTATATCCATTTGTTTGAATTGAGCTGAAACTTTCACCAGCTTGGGAAGATAATTTCATAGCATACTGAGTAGGGGTTAATGTCTTTTTAAGAATCTCCTAATTTGATCTTTGTTTAAATCTTATGACTGGTAACACATGTGGATTTTTTTATTATTATTAAATTGGTGGTGTAACAAGTTATCTTTTAATTTGTGTTTAATTCAAGCAGCTGCCTAAAAACACTGTATTTAAGATTAACACAACTTCTGAGATGTACCTGGTATGAATTTTCAAGTTGTACAATTTGCAAACCAGAGCTGTCGCAGTGTACTGCAGCATGATTGATACCTACAACTGAGAACAAATATATTCTTTTTTAAGACTTGGTAATTTATTTCATGCAAATTAATTGGCTCTGGTCTAGAAACTTACAGAATACTAGCATTTGGATGTCTTTATTAGCTAGAAATCCAGGTGCTAAAATACTCTCAAATATATGTTTTTCTCTTCTGTGTTGGTGTAATGTGGGCAGATTCTCACTTATTAATTTTGTAAAATGTGTGAAGAAGAAAAACACAGAAGGAATTATCAAAATCCTTCTGATGTAATTATCTAAAAATAACTTATCATTCTCTTTAATCATTAACCTTTAAATGGTAAAGCAGAGCAAATATTTGACTAATATAATAATACTTAATGAAAACGTGACAATTCTCTTGAATTAATCTACTGTAGTTACTAAGAATTTCCCACTGTGTGGAATATTGTCCGAACAACTTTCCCCAAAACCGAGGATTGCAGAAGAGAAAAAACAGGGTGATCCCCAGACACAAGGAGAGTTGTCCTCTGCAGAGGATGAAGCTGCTGGGACTGCCTGCAGGCTGTAGTTACAGCTTTCCCAAAGTCACAGGATATGTACTTTATTCCCACGACTTCAAACAAGATAAGTTGCACTACATATGTCTAATAAAATTGCTTGATTTGTGAATAAGACCTACTGTCATATGGCTGTACATGGTTAATTTTGGTCAACTGGAATCATGTCATGCTTTTTCAGCATGGATCATGGATTCAGCAGTGCTTTACAGATAATATCATTTGCATCCCATGACTCCTGGGAAAATTTATTTGTAATTACTGTACCTTTATATTCTGTGTTGAAGATTCTGTCACAGCACTTATTAGAATTAAAAGTTCGTAGAAGTTGAATTGGTGGCACACAGAGTATGATTATGTATATTCACAATGTTAAGGTGACAGTAAAGCATATTATATACTGTAGTAGATAAGGTTGAAAAAAGACACATGTCCATCAAGCTCAACCTATGTTATTCTTCTTCTTATTATTATTGTTTATTTGTGAAGCACCAACATATTCCGTAGCACAGTACAATGGGGTACATGGTTTTGTATATTACAAAAATATGAACAGTTACATACAGGTGAGGACAAACATGCACAAACAGATACAAAGAGGTAAAGAAGGCCCTGCTTGTGAAAGCATACAATCCAGAGGGAGTTAAATTTAGACGACAGATCATTTTTCTATGTTTGTATTTATAAAATATTGATCCAGTGGAGGGCAAACAAAAAAGACAAGTGAAATATCCGTAAAGAATCCCTTCTTTTGTGCTTATGAAATCTCTATTCTACTTACCAAAAGGGATGACCCTGTGTTGTTTGTAATTCCCTTGGGATGCATAGTTCTTTTTAAAGCTCCTTGTATTGATCCTGAAAATACAGCTAAACCCCGTTATAACCCGATCCGTTACAACCCGAATCTGCTTATAACGCGATGCAAGCGTGGCTCCCAATTTTTGTATTTATGAATACTTTACAACACGATTATTGGGATCTTAAATACTTTATTGTACAATGCATACAATTGTACATTATTTCTAACGCGATCCGCTCATAGCGCAATGTGATTCTTTGGACCCTAAGCATAGCGTTATAAGGGGGTTGAGCTGTATTTGTTTATAGTTATCATATTCCCTCTTAGACACCTCTTTTCTAATGTAACCAAATACTAATTTAGCTAGCCTCTTCTCATAAGTTAGATTTTCCATTTCCTTTTTCTAGTTCCATAATGTATTTTTATGGAGTTGTGCCCCAAACTGTACTCCATATTGAAGATGTGTTCTTACTAATGCTTTAACTAGTGGCAATATTATGCTTTCTTCCCTTCCATCCATACTCTGTTTAATGCAAGATAAGATCTTATTTGCAATTACAGATACTGCATGAGATTGGGCACTATTGCAAAGCCTAATGTTCCCAAACACTCCTAAATCATTTCCCATCAAAGATTGACCCCATTTTGCACCATTTCATTTGTAAGTTGCCTGTTTTTTCTTGTTTCCTACAGTAAATGCATAACCATACATTTATCTGTATTAATCTTCATCTGCCATTTATCTGCCAAAGTTTCCAGTCTGTCCAAGTTCTTCTTGAAAGAAATTACATACTTCTCTGATTTTACTACTTACAGAATTTAGGGCCTTATTCAGAAAGCCTCGATAAGGCCCTTATCGAGCACTTATCGACCAAAATGGCTAATGGTATTCAGATAGCCTCGATAAGTGCTCGATAAAGGCCTGTATCAACGCAAAATTTTATTTCCATCCGAAATTCGCTGACTGAGCAGCGATCAGCCCCTTATCGACCATTTTCTGATGGTTGATAAAGTCGCTCTATTCAGAGACCCGTGAGTCGGGTGTCGCGGCCTATCGCAGCCCATCGCAGCCCTCAAAAACGATTTTCTCCCCAAATCCAATTCACCACAAAATTGTTGGTCAATTGGTGGGGAGATGGCCCGATGAGCTGCGATGTGTCGGGACTTAGAAGAAATCAGGCCCCTTTCCTGCCTCGGATTGATGCCGGGGGTCTCCGGAGCTGATAGTCATAAATAGCAGCTCTGGACCCCCCCGGCATGCATCCGAGGCAGGAAACATGCATGTACAGCAACTTCATTACTTTTGCAGCTAACCGCTAAGGCAATGAAGGGGTTAAACACCCGTGCCAGGCATACAGTAAGAAACATACAATACAATACAATACTGTGGCTAGCAGGGGTGGGTAAAGGGGGAATTTGGCCCTTAGTGGCTGTTTAGGCGTTGCGGGGGGGTTGCGGGGGGGTTGCGGGTGGAGTTAACCCTTCATTACCTTGGCGGTTAATACCGCTAAGGTAATAAAGGGGTTAACCCAACCGCTACCCACCCGCAAGGTCTAAACACCCATCCTTAGGGCTAATACCCCCTTCACTCACCCGTCAGGCCTAAGCACCCACCCCAGACTGACTATACCCACCCTATACCCATTGAGTAGTATAGTGGTACATCATACCCATATAATAATAATAATATGGGCATGATAAGCCTCTATAGCACTCAATGGGCACCCTAATAAAAATACAGTAATACACAAGACACACAGTAATAAAACGTAACTAAACTCCAAAAAAACACACTTCACTAAATAAAAACAGTAGCCAGCTAAGCCAATCAATAGAAGCAATTACAACATCAACAATTAATTAATTCAAGCATTACCCAATCAAACCAATTAATCCCTAAACCAACTCAAAATGAATAGTAACACTAACCAATGTAAACAATGAATGAATCCAACATTAATGAATGTAACCATTAAAAGACAAATAAATAAATTAAAACAATCTCTGAAGTATCCATAAAACACGAGCTAACATAATATAACATTAAGTACAAGCGAACACCAATCGCAAAGCTTTTATTACATTAACCATAAACAAACAATCACATCCACTTCAATAACTGCAATAACAAGCGAGAAATGCCCCCTAAATATTGGCATAATAATGTATTAATCTGTACCCTAAAGAGGTACAGATTAATATATTATCAATCAATGTGCCTCCCCCCAAAAATAAAAATAAAAACCCAAAGAATACACCGGCACCCCATAAAGAGGCCTGTATCTCGGGAAGCAGGGGGTCCCCGGACATAAAACCAACGTGGTTCAGCTCCGGAGACCCCCTGCACCTCTACACTATTAAAGAAATGTATATTTAAATAAATAATTTTCGGGCAACATTTCAGCTGGGAGAGGCGGCTCTCTCAGAGCCACTCTCTCAGCAGCAGAAATGAATCGCTGGTTTTTGCCTTTTCAGAGGTTTGATGCTCTAGCTGGCAGCAACTCGCCAGTTTTGGGCATTTTGCTATCACTGGTATTCAAGCCTTTCTGAATACCGTGATAGCAACGCCCAAAAAAAAAACCATTTTAAATTCCCTGGCGATTTTTTTTATGAACCCTCTCTGAATAAGGCCCATAGTGTCATCAGCAAAGATGGAGTGTTTGCTCTCTATGGCAACCTCATGGTCATTATATAAAAAAAATTAAAAAGCAGGGATCCCAGTACATATTATTGAGGTACTCCACTTACAACTTTAGTCCATTTACCGTAAGACCTGAGTCCAATTTTCTTTATTTTGTACACTAACTTATTATGTGGCACCGTATAAAAAGCCTTTTGCAAAATCTAAGTATACCACATCAACTGCATTATCCTGGTTTCAATTCCTACTTATCTCCTCACAGAAACTAATGGTAAGTGAATTCTACATTTTAACTGTACCTTAATGTACAGAACCCTTTTCTTATTGCTGGAGAAAGTTTCTTGCCTCCAACCTGTAGGGAGGATCCCATGTCATTTGTACTGCAATTGAGATGAATAGTTATTTTGAAATCTACTCTTATTGACCCAGAATATATATAGTTACCATATCCCCTTTAGACCCTTCTTTTATAATGTAAATAAATCAAATCTTTACAGCCCCTCCTTATAAATTAGATTTTCCATGCTGTAACAGGGACTTAACCCTGTTGATGAAACGATCTCTAAAATCAAGTTAAGTGCTGCAGGCGATTAACCTTTTTACATTGTTATCATCACTAGTGTTTTATTTTATCAATGATGTTGCCTTTGGCAGTATAATTACAGTAGACTTGCATGTGTAATTAGTTATGTTAAGAAACCACAACAACAAATATTAATAGCTTTTATTCTATATTTATTATTCAATACTTTCAACTTGTGCTAGGCTTGCTCTGCTTTTCATACTGTTTGTCACACTGACAAAGATGGACTAATGTAGTTGCAAAAGGCATTCCATTCATAATCCTTAACTCCCCCGGGCCATGGTAGCTTCCTTAAAAAACAAAGACACATTAACTTTGAGCCTTGGGTTCTTGGCTGAACAAAGTTGCTGCTGTTGCACTTCCCTCCTCACAAAGAAAGTCTTGCAAAAACGCATTCAACTGCTTATCGACACCTAGCCCAGAGCGATTCATAATGTTTAAGGCTGTGATGTACTGTAGAGTCCTGTGACTGGTTTCACACGCATGTGCACGGGTGATAAGTCCTTCAGGGGGATTTGCCAAGAATGACTTCACTGCAAATCTGAATTTAAAGTAGTCTGAAAAAAAGGCATACTTTTTTTTCCTTCTTCTTTTTCAGTAATACAGTAAATGAGTGCTTTCAAGAAAACATTATGTGATGCATGGTTTTAATTTTATATATTATATTTTATAAATATTTACATTCTTAAAATCACTTAATTTTTATTTCTAGAGTGTACACACTGTATGAGGTGGCATACTCAAATAGTTTTTTGGTGGAGGGGTTATACCATATTATTGAAAACTTTCACCTTTTGCTAGGCTTGTTCTGCTTTGCATACTGTTTATGGAAATATCTCAGACACACACCTATGGTATTTATGTACTGTGAACGTTTAATGTACAGTAGAGGCAGCAATTATTCTAACAAAAACCAGTGGCAATTCCCCAAAAGACCCAGGTACACTCAGGTACATTCTGAATACATGCCTTAAACTTTCCTTAAACTAGCCCCAGCATTTCTGCATTGATTAATGGCCTATCAGATTAACAGCGGGGGTCCCTGGCAGTCCCATTCAAACTGAATTGGACTGCCAGGGATCCCTGCTGTGTTAATCCTATGAGTCGTTAGTCAATGCAGAAATGCCTTAAACATGCTTCAAACTAGCCCAGAACATACCCAGCACATACCCTGAATGTAACCAGGCTAGTTTAAAGCAAGTGTTAGAATAATCGTTGCCTCTACTGTACAACTGTCCAAATGATTTCTTTGAACTACAGTATATAATCCTTCAGACCCGGACTGGAAAAGTTGCTGTTGTTGCACCTTCCCCACCTCATAAAGAAAGTCTTTCAAAAGCGCATTCAAGTGCTTATCAACACCTTCCCCAGAGCAATTCATTATGTTTAAGTCTGTGATGTACTGTGGAGTCTTGTGACCGGTTTCAAATGCATGCGCACTGGTGGGATTTGCTAAGAATTACTTCACTGCAAATGTGAATTTTAAGTAGTCTGAAAAAAAGAAAAAAAAGGCATACATTAGACATACACACATTCTCAGAAATGTGATGACAAGCCGCGCCCCCCTGAAAGGTTCTAAATAGACATACACGCATGCACTGAAATGTGATGACAAGCATATGAATTTCAACAAGGTTCCAATACACGCATGAACGGTACAAATATTTCACATTTTATATTCGGAAGAAGAAGCGACGCTGTATTTTTGTATTATTCCTTTTTCCTTTGTTATCTTGTTCAAATACACCATTTAGCTAAAAATCAGTTTAGTAATTTAGTTACATCAGTTAAACGTACTTTTTGTTGTGTGTACTCATATTTTTTATCTTAGAGGATTTGTGTATGGCTAAGGAGCCTCAGGAAGGACTTCTTTCCCACGTACAATATACAGTTTGAACTTGTACAGTAACGTTAATCTACAAACTACAATTACTGTACACAGACTTGAAGTACTGTATGGCAAAAAAAGACAGGTTGAATTGCAATTTAAATTTTTAAGACAACAACTCGAGTTCACCCACTTGAGTTTCTCGACAGTATTGCAGACAATGCTTAATTGCCATTTTCTGCACTCTATAAAAACACTAGTAAACTCGCGTCATAACGCGGTAAAGTTTGAAGAAATCACGCAGCGGGACCTAGTATGCCCAGGAATACAACCCGTGAAATGTTCGGATAATGGCCGCTACATCTGTAGCTCACATTTGGCTGACATAAGGAGGTGGACAGACCAGAGTTTTCCTTAGCCCACAACTGGGCTGACCTGATGAAAAGATGATGCACACAGAAGTACTGTATGCTGACAGCAAGACAAGGAGACAAGACCTCTATACCTGGACACATAGAGTGCCATAGCAAACAAGGAGGCTGAACCAGGAGAACAGGGAAGCCAACCCCTAAAGCAACAACAACAACAACATATAGAGATAAGAGACTTTTTTGTTGGACGTGTGTGTGTGTGTGTGTGTGTGTGTGTGTGTGTGATGTCGTTGTCGTCTGTGTGCTGTGTGTGTGTGTGTGGTATGTGTGTTTGGTGTGTGGTGTGTGTTGTGGTGTGTGTGTGTGTGTGTGTGTGTGTGTGTGTGTGTGTGTGTGTACAGTATATGCACTTCAGCCTTTAGATTTATATCAGCTGTTTATCCACTATGGGATCAGGAACTCAGCTTGGTGATCTCTTTTAAGTCTCTGCTGGGAACTCTTTCGTTTTTCAAAGTCCCTGCTTCCACAGTACTTCACAGCAGACGCGGTGCACCTGTGTACAGGAGATTACGTCTTGCAGACGATCTCGTACAAGGATAGGTAGGAAAAGAAAAGGAAAAACAATATAGTGTAAAACCTTTTATTTAAAACGAGTAAAGAAACTAAATAAGTATCCAACTCACACTTTGTGAGTCATAAAAAAGCATTTGAGAGTTTCACACAAGTCTCTCACACTCAATGGTGGATCGACACCGGCTCGCAGTCCAGCTACCTCACGCAGTCACGTCCACGTCACGTTACCTCTGCTCTCGTGAGATCTCCTCTATGTTGCTGAAAATTCACTGCTCCGGCTACGTGGTGGAAAATCAGCTTGTCAGCTCGTCTCTCTCTGCTCAGAGAACGCTCGCCCTACGTGTTTCTCCAATGTGGCTTCGTCAGGGGCTGCTATCTCTTACCTATCCCTACCTGGGGTTTATATATGTAACGGTATTCCACCCCACCCAATCGCAGATATAGTGTGGTGCGGGGAACTTAGTGTTACCAGGTGTTGCTTTACCTGTTAGGCTCACAGGAGGGCTGAGCTTCCGCCACGGGGAACCGGGTATATTATATTAGGGTAACCCTGTACTCGTTGCAGCGCCTCCACCTGCGATGGTTCCTAGCAGAGCAGGAATTGATCCTCGCAGGACACATACATATACTAGCCACAAGTGTATAAACATATTTACTGAGCATGAACTGTGACTCCAATAACACCTCTTTGCATACACACAAACATATATCAATAACAGTGCATCACTCTGAATGCATACCATCCCCCCACCCACATGTCCATCATCACATTCCCACGCAGTCACTTCCACGTCACGTGACCTCTGCTCTCGCGAGATCTCCTCTCTGTTGCTGAAAATTCACTGCTCCGGCTCCGTGGTAGAAAATCAGCTTGTCAAATCGTCTCCCCTTCCCCCACTACCACAGGGGTAAGGCAGGGGGCAAAGGAAGATCAGGGGAACCAGGGGTGACTCCTTTACACTTACATACCCATCGCAATTGATTGGCTAGTAGAAAATTGGCAAATTTGTAAACCAAGTGTTGGTTTAAAATTAATGAATAAATCATGGGTGGGTATAAGATATAATTAAATTTATAAATAATATTAAAAATGTATAGTAAGAATAGATTGTAGAGTAATTAAAGTTGAAGTAAAAGGGGTTACAATTTATTGATAGAATATATTGATAAAATTTATTGACTAAATACACTCTGTGCAATATACAAAGTTTAAAAAACTAAATTTAAAATAAATAATTATTCCTCAAGCAACAAAGGTTAACAAAAGGCTATGTTATATAGTAGATTGTAAGATATAGTACATTTAAAATGTGACAAGTTTTAAATAGTATTCTAGTCATGTTTTTCATGGTTCCCTCCATTGTTAATTGTAACATTGTTATGTTGTAAGTTTAAATATTGGTACTATGTTGTTAACATTGAATTAAATCTGTATGTTAACGATGAAAATGAAAGGAGGATACCTGGCGCTTAAAGAGTCCTTGTTTCCATATGAAACAATCCGGTCTTTAAAGAGTGTCTCAAAGTCCAAAACTGAAGTGGATGGCTGTAGTTTTTCTTTACTGCTGCTGCTTCTTCAATACACCTGAAATTGATAGAAGGGTACACCATTGCGCAGTACTACGGTGTTTGATGTTAACACCCTTATACCAAACTTCCCCAGTGTGGACTGAATACACTTACAGAGTGTTTCTTTTGGGTACAGTGGAGACAATCTGTGCTTTATTCCTTTATGTTCTTATATACCACGAATCCCTGGGTACTTCCTTGTCTCTTGTGGGATTTCGTGATTCCCAGAATCACCCGACTCCACAGAGCCCCAAGACAAGGAATTGAACATAGCAAAGAAGGGTGGTCACAAATGTATTTAAAAAGTAAAACGGCTTCAACAAGCCTAAACAACCAGCTGATTTGCATGCACTAAAAACAATGAATGGTTTCTCACATGTACTCAATGAATACATGCGTATCAAAAACGTCATGAGGATGCCGTCCCAGCTTGTATTGTACCTCCTGTGTTTACCTTACTCGGATGAGAAGGGCTCTCTCACAGCATAATTTCTCCGGTTAGGTGTTAACAGAGTCTCTCCCTCCTCGGCTGCGTTCCGGTTAGCAACCAAGGATTCTGCGACTCCTCACCTCTCAAACCACAGATATTGTACTGCACTGCTCTCACGTGATCCTACTCAACTCCTCCCCCCTAAACGCGTTTCGTGACCGGCATGCACTTTTTCTCAAAGGAAGAGAGTTTCAGTCTGATCTCTTTAAGCATGCATTTTGTTTCATGAATGGCGCCGCGCCCGTCGCCTGCACTATGTCCAATGCCTTAGAGCATTCCCGTGAAAGGTTTCCAAGTTACAAAGGCTGCTCTAAGGCATTGGACATAGTGCAGGCGACGGCGCGCGCGGCATGAACAAATGCATGCTTAAAGAGAGATCAGCTGTAACTCCTCATTCCTTTGAGAAAGTGGCGTGCCGACGTCACGAAACGCGTTAGGATGGGAGGAGTTAGGATCCCGTGAGAGCAGTGCAGTACACTATCTGTGGTTTGAGAGGTGAGGAGTCTGCCAGAATCCTTGGTTGCTAACCGGAACACAGCCGAGTGGAGGGAGAGACTCTGTTACACCTAACCGGAGAAGTTATGCTGTGAGAGAGCCCTTCTCATTCGGAGTAAACACAGGAGGTACAATACAAGCTGCGGACGGCATCCTCATGACGTTTTGATACGCATGTATTCATGTGAGTACATGTGAGTAACCATTCACTTGTTTTTAGTGCAGGCTAATCAGCCGGTTTTGTTAGGCTTGTTGAAGCCGTTTTTTAAATAAATTTATGACCCCCTTCTTTGCTATTGTTCAATTCCTTGTCTGGGGGCTCGTGGAGTTCGGGTGATTCTGGGAATCACGAAATCCCAAGAGACAAAGGAAGTACCCAGGGGATTCGTGGTATATAAGAACATAAAGGGAATAAAGCACAGATTGTCTCCACTGTACCCTGAAAGAAACACTCCTGTAAGTGTATTCAGTCCACACTGGGGAAGTTGGTATTAAGGGGTTAACATCAAACATCAGTAGTACTGCGCAATGGTGTACCCTTCTATCAATTTCAGGTGTATTGAAGAGCAGCAGCAGTAAAGAAAAACTACAGCCATCCACTTCAAGTTTTGGATTTTAAAGACACTCTTTAAAGACCGGATTGTTTCATATGGACACAGTGACTCTTTAAGCGCCAGGTATCCTCCTTTCATTTTCACAGTCTTGTATGCAAATTGAGATATTTGCTTTGTGGGAAGCCTATGGCAGCTTTGACCTCTTGTTAATCACAATTGGTATTTGTTTTTTCACGTGTATGTCACACATTAATAGGTTTAGCTCTTGAGTTAGGGTATCACTTTTTTAATTCATTGTATGTTAACGATAATCTCTGGTGAGAACATTTCATCCAACCATTAAAGGGTTAATGTATAAGTATGGTGCAACTCCTCCAATGTATGATTATACTGTGGCTTCTTGGTTGCGGCGCAAGGTTCGCGCAATGAGCAGAGGTTGGCCAGGGTAGCGGTGGCCATCGCCAGTGTGCCGGAGCTCTGGGAGGTTGCGCAGGCGCAGTTACGCATAGTGGCGGCCATTACAGCGTCGCACATGCGCAGTAAAGATCGTGCACGCGGTCCCCATAGGAAAGAGCTGTGCCAAGGACTACAATTCCCAGCAGCCTCTGGGGACTGCACTTTCACCCTGGTCACAGGCAGCATTGAAGCCAATAGAGCTGGCAGATTCTCATGCTGCAGAGTTGCAACAATGTTGTGTACAGACAGGGTTTTGTCAGTTGGATCCAGGAAGAGATTGGGGAAGGTAGTGTACACAGAGCAGGGCTCTGCTGTACTAGGCCAGAGAAACCCCAGGCCCAGGTAGGCCCCACTCCCCACTAGGTTAGTGGGTAAGTTCTTAGAGAAGGCCCCTTAGATGGGACCCTGCCCTTAGGTGTGTGTAATCTTGTCAGTGACATAGCTGTCGTGCTGTGTGCTCTGACTAGAAAACGCAGTGTGGCCTTAAGTGCAGCCACAGCAGTTAGCTATGGCTGTGTCAGTGAGAGGCCCCTCATAGGAAGAAGGGGGTGTTGCTTTCTAGTTGTTCAGTGTGTGTTATATCACCAGTGCCAGTTGCACGTGGTGAGCTGCCAGAGTCTGGGATCAGACAGAAGCTACAGGGAGAGTTATTCTGCATGCAGGGACTAGGGTAGGGGTATACCCCAGGGCCCAGTTAGTCCCCTATGACACTAGAGGAAGCTGTATGGTATAGGGTTGGCCTTAGGACAGGGACTCCTTCACCATATTTAGAGCAGCAAGAGGGTTGCTGTCTGACAGCATCTGACTGTCTGACAGCGTGTTCAGAGACTGTGTTAAAGGAGCATTCCGGCTGGAGATCCCTTTCCTGTGGATGCAGCGTGTGCATCCATTCCTGCAGAGAGCAGCGCAGCACGCCGTGGGATCACTGTGCGGTGTTGCTGAGTTCCAAGGATTTTCCTGACCAGGACTGGTCAGGGAGGTAGTATATATTAAGTGCACCACCGGGCCCCAACACAGGGAAGCGCTATCCCTCACACTCACACTGGTCTTTATTGTTGGGGACACTCAAGAGACTGCGGGGAATGTGATGATGGACATGTGGGTGGGGGGATGGTATGCATTCAGAGTTATGCACTGTTATTGATATATTGTTTTGATGTTATGCAAAGAGGTGTTATTGGAGTCACAGTTCATGCTCAGTAAATACTGTTTATACATACTGTGTGCTGAGTATATGTATGTGTCCTGCGAGGATCAATTCCTGCTCTGCTAGGAACCATCGCAGGTGGAGGCGCTGCACCGAGTACAGGGTTACTCCTAATATAATTACCCCAGGTTCCCCGTGGCGGAATCTCAGCCCTCCTGTGAGCCTAACAGGTAAAGCACCACACCTGGTAACACTAAGTTCCCCGCACTCACACTATATCTGCGATTGGGTGGGGTGGAATACCCGTTACATATATAAACCCCAGGTAGGGATAGGTAAGAGATAGCAGCCCCTGACGAAGCCACATTGGAGTGTCACCGGAGCAGTGAATTTTCAGCAACAGAGAGGAGATCTCACGAGAGCAGAGGTCACGTGACGTGGAAGTGACTGCGTGAGTTAGCTGGACTGGGAGCCGGTGCCGATCCACCATTGAGTGTGAGAGACTCGTGTGAAACTCTCAAATGCTTTTTTATGACTAACAAAGTGTGAGTTGGATACTTATTTAGTTTCTTTACTAGTTTTAAAATAAAAGATTTTATACTATATTGTTTTTCCTTTTCTTTTCTCTACCTAATCATTGTATGAGATCCGTCTGCAAGACGTGTACCTGTGCACAGGTGCACCGCGACTGCTGTGAAGTACTGTGGAAGCAGTGACTTTGAAAAACGGAGAGTTCCCAGCAGAGACTTAAAAGATCACCAAGCTGAGTTCCTGATCCCAGAGTGGATAAACAGCTGATATAAATCTAAATTGCTGCAAGTGCATATCTCACCAATTTGTTACTCTGATAATCTGACGTATAATCTGATAATCTATGATGGTTCTTTTTCTCTTTTTTTCTTTCTCTCCCTGTTTTTTTGTGCCTAGGTCATTCTTTCTCGTACACTTTATATCGGCAATTGTGGAGCCGTGGACTTATGTGGCAGCAGATCTAACAGGTTCAGTCAGTATTTAAAGGGTTAATACCTCTCGTTTATAAATTGAATTGGCTAGTTGCAGTTTTTTACCAAATACTGTATTTGATATCTTGTTGGGAGTTGTGCTGTATGTTTCATGTAATATGTATATATACAGCTGCAGCGGCCGTATTTGTAAAAGATCACGGAGCCGTTGTCATTGAATCTGCTGTATTCCACGCAGTATTCATTTTGCATTCCCGCGTTCATGCCGCATTAACGCCGCCCAGCACCCACGGTTGATCCACGGTTGGTCTGTTTAATTTAATGGTTTCTGATTTAATTGGGTGCAATTCTTCACGTATCAGCCAGGTGGCAGAAATTCATGAATTGTAATGAATTGTAATGTGTACAGTGCTTGTACTACTGTGTCGACTTGCAAGTGTTTAAAAAAACAGATAAAAACCATGTCTGCCACAGTGGTCCATTGTGAATTGACCATGGTACTTGAAATCCTGATGAAGTTTTCTATTTTAGGCGTTTCGTAATAAAAACTGTAAAACTCAATGCTCTCTGTCTTTTTCTTACATTCTTTCTATTGCACAATTGCTGACTGGACACAATGAGTACACCACAGACATATAAAAGACCTGACTGTACTTATGCATTTTTAATTTGTTCTACAATTAATACTGCAGCAGATAACATGGCGACTGTTACCGAAATTTATGAATATTTCACTTTGAACTATGATTTTAACAAATTTTCACCTGACACTTGTGTGTGGAAGCGTGCGATAAGAAAACAGTTAAGTAGCGATCGGTATTTCTTTCGTATTGACCATGCACCCATAGATTGAGGGTATTAGTGTGTGGTACCAGATTTTTAAAGTGTGTTTGATCATGGAAACTTCAAAAGGAGAAAGTCAGGGTTGAATCCATATAAAATTCGTCAATCTCAATCCAGCAATGCAAGAGCGCCTGCACCGGCGCCTGCACTGGCTTACAATAACGGTCCGACCGTCAGTGAAAACCTGATGAACGGCAATCCTTGCTATCTGTCCCTGCCAGAATACCTGCAAAACTTCCCGCCTGAGCCTGATTTTATGTACAGGTACCAGCAAGCTTGCATGTACCAAAAAGATATCCAGCTTCATCAGCTGTCAACTACAGGTGTAGCAGACCCGCTGTCACCTGTCATCTACGTGTATAATGAAGACTACAGGAGTGACAGTGGCTCATCACTAGCCGTTAGGCAAAGTCTATAATGAAGGTAAATATAATTCACTACAGTAACTACCTGTATTACACTATACAGTACAGTATTAAGTTTAATATGGAAAATAGCTGAAGCGCTCAAATGCAGGTATATCTCAAAATGATAATAAGCCAGACCACTGTACCAGGGTACTAACAATTGATATAGTACCTATTGTGTCATATAATGGGTACTATCCTCCTGAAGACAGGTGGTGTGTGGTGCAACCCACTCACCAT